>JAUEKX010177104.1:0-11020 GCA_031834005.1 Dendronotus venustus
TTGAACTAAATGGGGTAAGTCCCTATCGGTCATCAAATTACAGTCAACAGGGTAAACCCCCTGTTTCATACTTACGAGACTTACAATAGGGGAGGTGCTTATAAGAACGTTTTATTCAAAACAGTAGGGAGATCGGTACCCCCCATTTAGTTTGTGCATCCTTAAAAATAACACCTTAATCATTAATCTAAAAGAGAACTCGTTATCCATGCCCTGATGAGCCACCTACCATGCTGTCAAAGCAATTATGTTGTTATTTGTTTGATCCTCATATATGTTTGATGTACATATAAAATAAGAAACTAGAGATCAAGAAAGTACTCCATCAAATTCAAATTCTTGGCTAGCTTTTCATTTTTAAATATTGGATATCTGTCCCTGTATAAGTCCATCTAACTAGGTATTACTGAAGAGGAAATAAATTTAAATACTTCCTAAATAAATAAAAAGACTTGTTTTTAATAGCTGCTATTTTCCCATCTGACCCTTCGAGTTTGTTGATATTTCGAGCATTTCCTTCGGGCAGCATCAAAATCATATCAAATAATGCTTAAGAAGAATCCTAGGAATAGTTTCACTATTTTAATATAAAACCCTTTGAGTTTGCAGATATTTCGGATATTCTCACAGTTAAAATCATTTTAAGTAATGCTCAGGAAATCTTAGTTTCAGAGAGACTTTGATTAAGAGGTTCCCTATTTTCTTTCGTTTCTTCTTGATATGATAAACATATATAAATGGGAATAAAAAGTTTAATTTTGACTCTCGATAATTTCTTTTTAAGTTGTAATCCACTAGATTAAGATGAAAAATAGCAAAAGAAAACATAAACTAACAGATATCTGTCGGATACGAAAGTCATTATAACAAGTCCTTTCAAATTAGTTCTCATATTTACGTGCAAAAAAAGCCTTTTCAATTACTGCTCAAATACGTCACAATCACACGTCATTTTGAGATAAACCGTGCGACGTAAACACGACAATTAAAGTGTCGGATGAGTGATAAAATCACTTCCCCCCGTTATATTCATACATACTTTACGTTTGTTGACAACCAAATTCTACAAGTTATGTGATCATAATTTGTTATTGAGAAATTTTAAATCCCTTTTCATGCGTATTTGGATTCGATGGATTCAAAGAAGTTTACAACCAAATTCTACAAGTTATGTGATCATATTTTGTTATTGAGAAAATTTAAATCCCTTTCCATGCCTATTTGGATTCGATGAATTCAGTTTTTTATTCATTTGAATTGTGTTTCATAAATGGTTGATACTAAAACTGACTAATAGTTTTTAAAATATGAAACTTTTAATTGCTTTTTTTTTTTATAAGAACATTGTTTTTTCCCACAATATGGATACATTAACTTGTATAAATATCACCCTAATATATGATTAGGATGTTCTTAGCACTGCAGCAATCTCCGAGAAGATTTCATTCCATGTTATGTACGCGATACATTCTGGGTTGTTATCGCCAAAATCGTTTGTTAGCAAAAATTGACTGTTGACTTGATAAGTTGACCTGCTTGCTGCTTTTGTTTGGGCTTTTTTTTGTCCCGGTTCATAATTCAGTATTCTTATACTGTAACGTTTTGATAAAAAAAAGCATTCAAAAGCATAAATAAGCTTACTAATTTGCTTGTTTAAAGGTCAATGAAAATTGGTTTTGATCCAACTTAATCCCGAATATTGATTAAAGTTTTAGATTTGATTGCCTCAATTGCCACATTTAGAAAACGATGTTTTGCCACAAAGATTTGAAATAAATGAATATTGTTCGATTGCAAGAGCAAGTATTTTATTTAAAAAAACTAACAACAAAACTAAAGATTTAACTAATTACACAACAATAACAGAAAAGTAAGATCCTGAGGGACCAAAATAAATAAATAAATTATTTTCAATAAAATTATTTAGATGACCGCATTACGTCCCCATCAACATATTTATTGCGACGTTCAAGCGATTTGGAGTACATCCTAAAACATAAAACTTCTGCGTTTCTCGAAAAAGCAAAAAGTCCATTCTTAATTTGTGTAGAAGCAAAAGGATACTTTACACCTGTGCTCGATGATATTTTAACAATTATACTCCGAATCGCTTAAGAAATAATTCAAATTCAAAACGTTATTCTGGATTCTCCTTAGGTCAAACCAAACAATGGTGTCTAATCCAATACACACAAGAGCAGAGGTGGATCTAGATCGCCGGCAAACACATGTGTAGGAGAACACAAAGACAATTATCTGTTGAGAAACACTACAAGATAATTGTATTTTCACTCTCCTTCGCAGACTCTGTGACCCTTTCAATGCGCCTCCGGAGAGAATATTTAACGTATAAACTTCCCTTGTTCTGTAACAAATATTCCATTTTTTTGGAAAGAAATTTCTCGGATTTTGAAAGGTTTAAAGCGGGCGACGGTATGTGAGACTACGTGATGAATCCAAAAAAAAATTGAAGTTAAAATACCTCGCGGCGATTTTCAATATTGATTTTCTGAGAAAAATCACTTTAAGAAAAAGGAACAAAAAATTAAGTAATATTTATATATTTTTGCTTCTAGTTTCTTGGAAAAAAGAACGAGTTATTCTGAGGGAAAACGGAAAAAAATGTGCTTGTTTAGCTACTTTTCGGAAAGGTAGCAATTAGTAAGTGAGATATGCAGATAAGGTCAAAAAACATTATATTGAACAAAATGTTCCCAGAAAACATGATAGTAATCACGTGGAGTATCTAATTGAAAATTCTTGTGAAAACACATTGTGTTTTGATGCTTGCTGGGTGCTTACGGTTTAGACTTTCACAATTTTCGAAAAATGTTATTTATTTCAATGTTATTTTACATTGTGATTTTTATAACAAAGAAATTGCATTTCCACATCTCTCGCACGTTTTGCAACCTTCTTCTATAATGGTCGTGGGTCTATATTATATTGTTAATTATTCTGAAATTATGAAGAAAAAAAAGATCTGAAAATAAACCTAATGTGACCAAAATAAAAACTTGCAGTTGATAATATTGATGGTTGTTATTGATTTATTTGAGCTCCATTCACAATTATCAACGTTATTAAAATTGAAACATAAAAGATATTTTTTGGTTTTTGGTCTAAATTTAGAATCCGTGTAATATTTAGGAAAATATAAAATTACTCGTTTCAATAATATTTCATGTAAATTTTTGGCATGTGGATCGTTTCACTTCTTAATTAGCTTGGAGATCCACGCTACCAAAAATGAAAAGTTCAGAACATATTTAATTACAGTAACAAAAGGGAAAGAAAGTCTAAATTTATGGATCATAAATTGTAATAAACCAGATATTTTTGCAGCAAATGACTTCTAATTTGCGCATCATAAGTTAACAATGTTTAATTTATTCTTCAAAACATGTAGGAAAAAACTTATCACAGTTGTGTTGGTCATTAAAGCTATCTAATTTAATCTAAGGTATCTAATTATCAAACCATGAAGAGAAAGAGAATCACTCTTAAAGAAAACAAATACACAACATGAGTTTTGAAATGCCCATGTGTGCAAGATGTTCTTTCATATTGGATATGTCTATTCTTAACTAATTTGTATTTATTTTCTATTACTTTCTATTACTTCTATTACTTATTAACGTCATACGATAAAGTCATTTTTTCTCACTTGTGCTATATAACAGCTCTCAGAAACCTGACTGATCTCATTCAGAGGCGGATCTAGAATGTAGCAAATACATGCGAAGGAGAGTGAAAATTAAATCATCTTGTACTATTTCTCACTGTTATCATTGTATTTTTGCTCTCCTGCGTCTACTGTCATTCATATCTGCTCCACAAAACGCTTTGAATATTTTAGAGACAGAGACGGTCTCTAGCGAGCGCCAAACAACTGTGAAGGAGAGCAGGAAATCAATCATCTATTTATAGGTATTTTTCAAGGATAACCTTTCTTTTTTTTTTTTACTTTTGTCCGGAGTTGTTTGACACACTCGGGATCCGCGTCTACACAGACTTATGTGACGGTATGCAAACATATGTGCTTCAGATATTGTTTATGGACACTCAGAATCCGCCTGATTCCCTATACCACTGAAGAGCGTGCAAAGACATGAGTGATCTCGTGTAATAATTTTTTCACATAGAAATACTCAGAAACAATACCAAAATTATGCAAGATTCTTACAAACGAATTATATATCTCTCTCATAATTTTGGGTAGAAATCTGGTAATTGAATACTGCCTTCAAATGCAAGTTCCAGTGAAATAATTAATTTGTGTTTTTATAAGTACATGTAAACTTCTTTATGCTAATGAGTTTTAATTACCTTAGGTTATTAATCAATTGTCTTGCTTTATGCGTCACGAATATACTTTATCGTTGGACTTGAATATTGCCTTCAAGTGCAAGTTTCAATAAAACATTCCATTAGTGAATTTATAAGTACAACCGTTTAGATTTATTTATGCTGATTGGTTTCTCTCCTCTTATGTTACTGCCTACTAAGTAATTATCTACTAATTTATTCCTAGGTAGTGTTAAATTAAAGCTGAGTATTTATATTTTATAACATTCATGTGCAATACAGTAATCTATAGTTTAGAACTACCTAAGAAAAAGGGTTTTATATTTTATTACCTAGGAAAAGTCATATAAAGAGAATACTGCAATGTAATTTTATGATAAGTTAAGATATGGAAAACAACGATAATATTACCTTAATCCTATTAGATATAACTTCAATTGTATACAAGGTAGTTCACAGAAAATAATGTTCAAAATAGAAAAATCTATTGTTTTAAAAGTATTTTTTCTAAGCCACCCTGTATAGATTTAAGTACGAACCTAATGCATTTTCAGAGGTTGGGACCCAGTTATTTTTTGCAAAAGCAAACATTATGACCCATATTTAGCGAAAACACGGAACTTGATAAGAAAGTTATTAAGTTATCGGAATAAATCTGTGTAGATTGACGTAAGACGTGCGAACCGGAAAAAATGTTATTAAATTGAGAGGAAAATTTCCAAAAGAAAGGAATTGATTTAAAAGTGTTGGAAAGCTGTTGTGAGACTGCCTTATATTATAAATATACGAGAAACAATGTCACTTAGGGAACTAAGACCAAATAGTTGACTTTATCAACATTATTTACACTCTTGTCTAGTTCTCTTAACCACAAGAAAGGAAACAGCCACTCTCTTCAAACTTCCTTAATCCCATATTGAAAACAAGTGTCAAAAGAGGGATTGACCTCTCTCTTAAGGTTTTGTGGTTTACAAAACTCGATACTTTGACAACAAGCAATGTTTTTTATCTAATGGTTCTCCGTAATTTCTTAAAAAACAAATTGTTGTATCAAGTAGCTGTTGAAAGGTTACAACCTTGTTAAAACCTGACTTAAGTATTTTGTAAGTTCAGATTTGGCAGTGAAGATATCTCGAGAAAAAGGTATCTTAAGATCTTAAGAGGTCTTGAGCAGTTTTGCATATTGCTATTATTTACATAGCCTAATATATTTCAATATATTATAATTAATATGTTATAACGGGCTATGAAACATTCTTGTAGTTTAGTAATCCTTATACTTTCTTTATATAAATGAAGCTGTCACAATTTTTCAGTTCTTACAAAAAACAATTGTGCACCGTAATATGATATTGCTCGCATACTAATTCATCACGGTAATCTTGAGAAAAGAACTATCAAATTGACAAGACCTTTTTTTTTAAACTTTGAGAGCGCACTGTGCATGTTAGTTATTTATCAAGGCAAAACTGTCTGAAATTTTACTTTCCTATATGCAAGCTCTTACTTGTCATACAAGTAAACTTAGGTACCAGGTCCTTTTGATCAAACATGTCTTGTGTACAACAAAGGCATTGAATAACAATTGAAGGAAAAGCAAATAATTATGGTATTCGAAAGTAGCAAGTACATAGAGCTAGTTAGTTGGTATCTGCGTTTTTTAAGCGAAACAAAATTGTTTAAAGAATACCAAGAAAAAAGAATTTTTTTTCATCTGTTTATTATCAGTAAGTATTTATGGTCTCTCAGTTTATATCTTGTATTTCTTTTTATGTCAGGACATGCTAATGTAGGCATGCAAAGAAAATGTTTCATAAATAATCCTTCAAGTGTCGACCACGTTTTATTGTCCTTGAAATAAAGAATCATAATATTCAGAGACGGGTAATCTGATTACTAATCTTATTAAAATTATAATCAGGGACAAATCAGGAGATTTTATAAGAAAATTAGTCGATAAATCAGGAAAATGGACCAAACAATTGGGGAAATTTGGGATGACTCAAACAGTTGAAATTCTGCATCTGTCCCTGATACTCCCTTGGTTTACTTGATAATAACAATAATAACCCCCTCCCTCATAAACCCAACTCATTTTCTCATTTTCTCATGTTCTTGAGATACAAAATTTGTACTACCTACTTATCTATTTTCCTTCGAAAATAAACTGAGCTTTTCCCAACTCATACCGTTCCTTTCTCTGCGCTGTTGAAGTCTACTTAAGGTTGCATCAATATTGCCCTTAAAAATAGTTTAGAATTGTATGAGAGAAAGGAACCATTTCAACTGTTGCATTAATAGATGCATATTACAAGTAGATTTGAAACTTTTATGTAAAATCAACTTGTTTTTTATACTGAAAACTGTTAACAAAAGAGTAAAGCGTAACAATAATGTTTCGTATTAACTTAATAAGAAGGTCTTTCAATTATGTTTCTTTTATGTTGTTTTTTTTTCCTTTTACGCATGGTTATTTTGGCTCCACTGAATTGTAAACATTTCGTACGACTTTATTAATTCAGTTTCTTTCTAGTTTCCGTTAAATCTTCTTTTTCTTGTTTTCGAAACATTCCTCATGTTATACAATTTTTTTGATATTTTATAATTTTCTTTTGTATGAATGATAAATTTTTGTCTCTGTCATCTTAGGAAGGAAGAGACGTACAAAAAAACCACAAAGACATTCAAGAGGCAAGAAAAACAATTTCAGATACGAGAAGTTGTCTTATCATTAAAGCATCGAAAGTGGTAGTGGTGTTAGTTGACTTTATATATCCTACTACTATATATATCCTACTTCGTAACGTAAAGATAACAAAGTTGAAAGCGGATTCTATGAGTAAAGCTACCGAATACTGTAAGTTTGTTTTATATTTATTGCTTCAAAATACTTGCTATTTGTTTTTTTTATTGAAATTAGCTCCTATAAAAATTTTCAATGTCAAGGAAATATTAGAACGAAAACTCCTACACGGATTGGAATTCATGGAAGTCAACTACAAACTACATGGATTTTATCTGAAGTTTCCTATAGTAGGACGAGTGAGCTTGTGAAATTTCAACCACTTTAATTACCATTGCCCAATATATGGGACATTGTGACAACAATTTCAAATGACTATATCTCAAAAACATTTATTTAAGTGAAAATTAAGGAAGATTTGTCTGATTTTGATGGTTATTATTCTTGCTATATTTGAATATTATGATATTTCTTTGAAGAAAATGAATTCTGGTCGGTAATTAAAGGGCAAAATAAGAAGTTTCCTTTGAAATAGCATTATATGTATGAAGAGTTGAAAGAATTAATAACAAGACTATATAGTAATAAAAATAGCATTAATTCATTCGCTTGTTGATTGAAGACCAATTAATTTTGCGTTCGTAATCTTGATTGGTTATCAATCAAAATACTTCCCACGAAAAAATACACTAAAACATTAGATCTTGGACAGTATATTTGTCACGCAATCTGGACACTTTCCAGCGGAAAATGTATGAAGATGTATGACGAGTCTTATATACTCATACACACCTAGAGAAAACCATCCATCCCACCTTTGTGGTTATATATATATTTATTAAAAGAAGGGAATCGTCTTTTAGCCATCCTAAAATTTATTACGTTTGAACAAACTTAGAATATGGTTCCTTATCATTTCATCATACTCCAAACACCAATTACACAAACATGGTACCTCTAAAAGTGGTACACTAGTTATAGAAGATAGACCTCTTAGAGAACTCGAAATTCCTAAAAATACGTTTTAAAAGTACATCTTTTAAATCGTTGGATATTGAATATTTAGTTGTTTTTTTGGTTATGTAATTAGCATTGCTTACAACTGTCAATATCGAAGTCCATCTCTCGTTTCTTTTTATAATTACGTCAGACTTATGTAAGGATTCGGGTCAACAAACAAAATATAATGTTTTGAAATAGGACCTCCTTATGTTTTCAATAAAATTCGCTTTGAACGAATCGATTTCTCATAGCGGGAGAACAGTTAAGTTATTGATTCCTATATAATGAATGAATGATTCAAATGTATGAATAAGGGGACTTTTTAAGATCTACTAAACTTGAAATAGTAAGATGAAAAATGAGTCTTAAATATAAGATTAAAAAGAAGTACTTCCCGTGACGGATTCAAGACGATAATGTAACATTAAGAAAAACTCCAGGGATCTTTCTTGCTGTTAATATTAAGTCTATATTTTACAAAATTAGAAGCAAGTCTTCTCTGCACCAAAGAAAGCAGTACTTCCCACTTTATATGATGCACATTACTAAAGGCTTATCCCGCACAGTTGGAAACTTGAGGAAAAGGATTCGTTGTTATAGTATTATTAATAAAATGTTTTCGTTTCGTTGAATGCATTAGGTCGTTAACCCTTTAAGTGTCAGTCGTTTTTGGGAAAGTGTACTTTTTGAGATTGAAAATTGAGCAGTAAGTTCCATTTTCAAATTGCACTAAAAGTCGCTGTATTTGTCAAAACCGAACGTGTTTGGAACCATTCGACGGGGATTTTAATTCTTTTTCATATGGGCCTCAATCATCGACCTTCAATTTGACGTGATCAAAAGTTACGGCTCCCGGAAGCAGACACGTTATTTTTGACCCCAGATCCCGAGTATGTTCGGGATTGGCACTTAAAGGATTAATAGATGAAACTACGCACTATTAATGTTGTTTCTGGGTTTCTCATTTTTAGTGAACGAAAAACATATTGTTACATTCTACTTCCCAAAAAGATTGATCCTTATAACCATTTACAAATATAATTGTTACTATCAGTTATCAGTTATCAATTAAGATCTCTAATGGTAACACATATGCATCTGGCAAAGATTTCCTGATAATCGACATGATTTTGAAAAAGGCTGGCCACGTGCTCGTTAGTGAACCTACTTAATTGTGGTTGTAATTTCATCACCAACTCATCGAGAATTGATGAGTCAATATCATTGATTTGATAAACATTAAGAAAAACCTAAAAGTATTATAGAGCTAAGAGCTGTTCCTATTAATTATTACTTTTCTCCCATTCACAAAGTCATTTGTGTAATAGATGAACGCCCTCGCAGACTATATACCGCACGGTCGGAGGTTTGTTATGATGACGTCAACCAGCTTTAATTTGTTATCGATTGCTGAGATCACTATTGAAATATATTGTGTTGCAGTGAGGTTTTGCTTTGAAACAAAGCTATATAACATTAGAAGCTATCGAGGCAGTAGTCTTAACAATAGGTGTTGCTATTGTCAAAAACTCCCACATCTTTTCATTCTAATTTAATTTGCACGAAAGTACTAGTAGTAATGTAGAGGATACATTAAATGTTTTGATTACAACAAAAGTTAATTATATAAAAGAAAAGCTGCTGGAATAAAAACATTTAACAAGTTGAGTGAAGATAAACCTGTTGTTGATATAAATCAGAGGCAGATAATAAAAAGAAAGTCAAATATATAAAAGACACAAAACGATTAGGCCAAGACACGAGCAAAGTAAAGTGAGACCACAACAAGAAGTGACAGAGATAGTTATAAAGAAAGCTTGATGATGACTTTACTGCACGAAATTGCGAAACGATGTAAGTTAATTTATTGTCACTACCTCGTATGCATAAAAATATGCACGCTATGCATGTATTTATTTTTTAAATTTATTTGGTTGTTGTACTTTGAGGCGAGCAGGAGATGAAACAAATAAGTTATACTTAGATAGCTTACTGGAAAACAATGGATGATAAGATTCAGGGGAATAATAATATACTTCGTTGTTGTTAAATTGTCTTTATCTCTCGAATGCAAGATTGTGCTTTCAAGCAACAAGTTATTTTCCATCATTATCTTGCTCATTGTGTCATGTTTTCTAAGAATGTTGGCGTATAAATAAAATCATCTTGTACTATTTCTCATTGTCATCACTGTATTTTTGCTCTCCTACGCATGTATTTGCTACATTCTAGATCCGGCTCTGAACAAACACCTGAAAAAATAAAGAGATGCATAGATAAGTGTTCTAAGAATTTTCCTATCTTTTGCTTAAGTATTTAGAAAGGTCAAGGGGAAGTAAAAGTGACAAATAGAAATGTTTGTAGATCATTTATTTTATTACTTCGATTTGAAGTGTTCAAAAGAAGTAAGCTTTACTTTGTAGCAATCATCATATCTATCATCATCAATCAGCATTACTATCTATTGTTGATATTTATTTCGCTGCAAAAAAGATCCTTGTAGGTCTTTTTACTATTACAGTGGCAATATGAAACATAATTTTGTTTCTTGCGTTAGACAAATCACGCCACGTATTGCCGATATTTTTAAAGTGATCTTTTATTAAAAACGTTTTTCTGCCAACTCTTATAGCGAATCGTTTTAAAATGTATATATATTCGCAATGCATCTGGCGATTTATCCTATTAATCTGTCAAATAATTTGTTTTTTATCTATTATTTTATTCCCCTTTTCTAGCAAATATCTACTCTGGCAACAACACTATGTCGGGAAAATCATCAGGATCTCTCAATAGCTCAAAGATCTCATCGTATGGTAGTGCTCTCAGTAAAAGTGGAGATGCCTTGAACAAACGGTACGAGATAAGACGACAAACAAGTTCCAATACATCTTCAACCTCCAGCAATGCTTCTTCAGGTTTGATGAGACAAACTTCTCTTTCCTCTTACACCAAAAAATCTGGAAC
>JAUEKX010177326.1:0-10000 GCA_031834005.1 Dendronotus venustus
TTAAATAACACTGCTACAACTCAGTGTAATGCAAAGAGATCTGTCTATAGCCAACAGTAAGTGGTTTAGAATTATAAAACACATTGAATGTTTTTCAACATGATGGATTAATAAAGAAATAGCATTTTATAACATATTAATAGCTGCCAATTTGCCTAATTCAATTTTTTTATTCACGCACGCGCACCCACGCACACGAAACTAATCAAAGGTACTTTCCTTAACCGAGAGGTACTTTCCCTATTAATGACGTCATCAAAATTTTTGAGACACAAACGCACACACAAACGGCCGCATGACCAAAAATATCCCGCGCGACCAAAAATTGCCTGCGTTGTCAAAATGACGTCATCATCGAAACCGAGTGGCACAACTGATGACGTCATCAATCTAAACTGTGCCGTGGGTTGCCGCAAAAAATAGACACGACAAAATTGTCAAACTATGCAAAGAGTGGGGTGCGACGGATTTTGACACTGCTGTGCGGGTTGCCGCAAATGGTGGACACGTTGATATTGTCAAGCTCTGTAAGGCGTGGGGTGCGACGGATTATAACGACGCTTTGTGGGTTGCTGCCCTACTACATAGGCTACTGCCTATGACCACGTCAAAATTGCCATCCTTTGCAAAGGATGGCAGGGTTTTGACGATATCTTCCGCGAGCTTTTTCAATTTATCGAAAAATATCGGATGAAGTTTTACTCATTGCGTGGCACCCTGACAGATGGTGGGACTGGCGTGTTGATGAAAAAGAGAAAGATTTTTTGGAAGACATGTGGAAATTTTGAGTTTGAGGTTGCAAACTCAAAGAAATGTTGCTGGTTGGGGTCAAAAATCTACAATAAATGTACAAGTTTAGTCAAATCAAAATTGCAAGCAAGGAATTCAACAGCGCATATCAGGTGAGTGACACTGTAGACTGCGAAAAGATCCGAATAAGCGAGGGTGTCGTTACTAACAAGCATGACACAAGGTACACTGTAGGATACGAGGTAGAGCCGGGAAAGATTGTGCCGCTCTATATCAAGACTCCGCGAGACTTCAGGGGTGTCTCGGTAAAAATGGGGTTCAACGTGAGTGAAGATCAAGACTGGATAGAGCAGTACCAGGCTCTTTGGGGGGAAGGTCGAAGAGCTTTTAATACAGAAGCTAACAGGGGAACCATTGAGTAACGGCAAGTACGTCAACGCAAAGCTGATTACTTGGGATGGTGGGATCAGAACTAGGTTTCGAGGCAACTCGTGGAACAAACCAGAAGATATCGGTGCTTGTTACGCGACGAGTGTTCTAAAGATAGGCAGCGTTTACAGGCAGGGAGATGACTATCACCTTCAGGTCTTTTTGAAAGAGTGTAAGTAAAAGGAAAGAGACACGAGCTTTGTGAGTCAACTGAGCGACGAAGACAGCGGTTCGAGGAAGAAGTAGATTGTCGAATTTGTGAAGAGGTGATCTTCACAAATACTTTGGCGGAAACTCATAGTTTACGTGGCATTGGCAGGTGGGGTATCGGAAGAAGCCGCAATTTTGCGTAAAAAATGTTGCTTTCCTTGCTCTCTACCTTAACGCAAAATTTCTTCGTGTTGCTCTGCAGTGATTGTATCAACAACGCGTTTAGACTTTGTGCGGATTTGCTCTTTTATTTTGCGATAATGCTCGACTTCTTTGAGGATGAATTGGTACTCTTCGTGTGAAATGTGAGCATCCTCTATCGCCTTGGAGACCAATCCTGAGATTGAGTCGAGCTTGGATTCTGCCAACGTTTTGATTTTGTCGTGTTTTTTTGCCTTGGATTTAAATTTTTTGCTTTCTGTCGTAATTTTTGCAAAAGCTAAACAAGGAGCTCGAGGTAGTTGAAAAGATTCCGTTTGTTATGGGGATAATGGCGAGCGTCTTTGTTGACTTACTGTCAAGAAAAGTATCGTCTATTTGATCGCAGGTTAGCAACACCATTGTAGCATCGGAAAAACTGAAGGTGATTGAGGACTTCAGAAGAGGTTGGCCTGTTGCTATACCGTTGTGTTTTTGCGCAGTTGTTAGGTTGAGGAGATCTTTGATACCAGCGGAAAGTTCGATGTTTTTTGGTCTTAGATATTTTGCCATACCAGAGGATATTTTTGGATTAGTAGGGTTGGTGTCGGGAAACACACGCCAGGTGACTCTACCGTTGTTATATTACAGCATGGCAATTTCCTCGTTGGTGTTTAAATGCTTATTAACGAGCAGCTCTAGATCTTCAAGGGTGTAGGTTTTGCCCATGATGACGGGAACAACGATTTTTTCGTTACTTCTCTCATACGAGAAAATAGTATTAAATGTTGGAAAACTCCAGCCAGACCAGACTTGAAAGTTGTGAAGGTCTATAGTGCCATAAAACATTTTGCATCTAATAGGTGTCTCTATATTTGTTAGAAAAACTTGCATATTTCTTTAAAGAAATGACATACGAGTTTAATGAAAAAGCACACTATGCTCCTTATGGAAAGCACGATGAGTTAATGACGGAAAAAGATTTAGCAGAGCTGTATATTACAGTGCAGGACGACAATAAAAAATCAGTTGGATTTGACATCAAAGTTCCGGACGCAATATTTGACCTAAAAATTTACAAGTACTACAAAACAGGAGACAGATTTGAGGCTTCCGATGGGGTTTTTTATTCTAAAGCTCAAGTAAACTTTTCAAAAGAGCCCATGAGACTGTGGGAGACTCAACTCAATTTTGCAGTACACTACGCAACTAGTGGAATAGGCGTTTCTACTGAGCATTTGAATGCGAAACAGCCTCTAGTAAAGTCTTTTTATCGGTTTCACACTTTTACCATATAAGGCGAATTCTCAAGAGGATGCTGGTACTGACGCCTAGTGAGGATGGTTTCGACAAGTACGACAACGCGTATTCACTCGCTGAGGTTCAACGGATAGGTGACGAATACGGTTGCAGCACGAAAAACCTCAAGCAGCGTATTTTGAGAGAGCTGAAATTTACAGTACTCACTTCCACTACGCCGGCAACAACTGGAGTCGGTGGATCATAAATTTGAGTCACGGGTTTACCAAAACGGACTCGAAAAGATAGACGTTAAGAACAACCATACATGCTCGGCAGCAGCAGTCACGACTTTTTTGAGAAACTTCAAAACGCCAGCGATGATTGATCCGATGATCCCAGGCAATGCTGCTGCAGCTTTACTCGCTAATCTACCTAAAAGACTCGCTAGAGCTTTTAGCTTGTTAACGAACCACTCTTTGTGTTTGTTTGGATTTTTTGGAGGTGTTGAGGAACCGCCAGAAGATCCACCCGTTAGTGAAGTGACAATTGTCGAAATTATCAAACCAAGCGCTGTAAGAACGGCAGTTATCGTCAACCCGTGTTCTCTAAAGACGAATTTGAGTTTTTCACGGAGACAGAGGTCCTCATCGAGGATCTTTTCTATGGTTTGACGTATACCAGAAAACTGGGAGGCGAGCTCTTTGCGATTTTGAGATGTAATTTCTAGACGAGTAAAACGTTCTTCTTTGAGCTCTGCAATGCGACTTTTTACTCTTTTACGAAGTTCATCAGAGTACTCAGGATCATCTTGAATTTCAGCGAGCTTATCCAGTTCTTTATTGAGATGCTCATCGATTTCTGTGAGCTTTGAAACGTTGTTTTCTAGCTCTCCTTTGATACGTGTTAGAGCTTTGTCTATGCCGAGAAATTCTCGCATATCCAAGTCTGTGTTTGTACCGATAGATTTTGTAGTTTCTTCAGTGATTTCATAAATTTTTCGTCGTCCATATCAATTTCAGTTGGTAAATTTTCTAATATTAATCTAGAACGTGTTTTAACCGATACAGGAGTCTCAATTCCTAACAGAATACGAGCAAGAGAAGCACCTAGTCGAGCTCGTAATGTGCTCGAGGCTACAAATTTTCCATTGGACTTTTACGTTTACAAATTCTCCTGGATTCTTTTCAACTTGAAGGTAACCACTAGAAAGCCTAAACCTACCGTATTCAGTTCTTGGAATTTTAGTACTGAATTTTTTTTCTAAATTTTTAATTTTTCCGTCTACGAGCTCAGCACGCTGTTTAGAAAGTCTCGAAGATATAAGAGGTTTCGTTATTATAAGTTTCGTTATCGTAAGCTTCATATCTGTTCGTAGGAATTTCATCCATAGGTATTACATCAATCGGATCCATTTTTATAATATAATAAATGGCTGATATTGATCATTTTAAAATTAATAGAGTGATGAAAGCTGAAAGAACTCATCGACAGCACGTTGTCGTGACGCACAATCCCTCGAGCATTGATCCAGGGCAGATATAGTACCTGGGAGCTTTTTCATTAGCTTTGCCTTGAATTTGAAAAGTAAAAAAAACGAGGCGAGAACTGTTGTGCCTAATATTGGAAGAAAAATCATCAAAACGTTTAAGATCTATTTTGAAGGAAACGAAGTTCTCTCGATTAACAACTATTGCGAGATTATGACGTATAGAGATATTTGGATGTCAAAGAAAGAAAAGTCAAAACGCCAATTTCAGTGTATTGATGATGCCGACGCGCTCAAGCTAAGAGAGGGAACTAAAGGCGCTACTGGAGATGATTATGAAAAAGCTATTGGCAAAACATATGGCAATCGATTTCGCATTCCGATCGACTTTGAAATGCTAAATGACATTGGCCCGTTTCATCTGTTGATCCTGAAGATCGAAAGTTTTCCAACATACTGAAAATTTTAAAAATTTGGATATTACCAAGGTCAATATTGGCATTGAAGGAGTGGAAAAAGTAAACGCTTTATACGCCAGTGGAATGCAACAAGAAAACACCTTTGACCAAATATTAAAACTCTTTTATGAAAATGGCGTCTCTCTGGGTGAATTTTTGACTAAAAGGTACGCGTTGTGTTTTGACCTCAGACCTACCGTAGACGCTACTCTGCACGGCAACGGGGCTAATCTGAAAAACACTTCAGAAGGTGTAACGTTGGAAATACATCGCGTAGCTGGAACTGGAAATGGGCAGCTAAATTTGCACTTCTTTTTGTTGCAGGATGCCCAGTTAAATATTTCGAGTGGTAGATTTCACAGTATCGAAGCTTAAGTGATAAAATAAATGTACTTGAAAGAACCACACAGAGCGATCTTTTCAGGACCTACAAATTGCGGAAAAACTAAGCGAGTTTTAGATCTCGTAGACCGCGAGTATAAGCACCATTTTGAAAACGTCGTAATTTTGTGTCCAACTTTACGATGGAATAAGACCTATTTAGATAGACCGTGGATATGGGAAGATGACTATGATCGACGAAGAGACAAACCTAATGAGCTCTGAAGATCTTACGAGCGTTAAAGATAAAGTAAAAAACGAAAAACATGCGTGTCTCTAAGTGCGACTAGAACATCCGAGAACTTTTGAAATAAGCTAGTTTTGATGGTGTAAAAAACACCATCAAAAAATGTTAAAGAAATTTTTTGAGTTTTATTAGGAACTTGATTTTGTAGTCTTCCTCCATAATGATAATATTTTCATCGATAGCTGCTAGTACAGCTGCTGGATCATTTAAGTCTCTTTTTAGCTCACTGAGTAGAGACTTTAGAGTTAGCTGTTTCATTTTTGGTGGTGCTAAGCCAAGTGTTTTCATGCGATTTAGCTCAATTAGCCTGTGACCATGAGCAACATGTCCTGGGTGTTTACTCTTTATTTCAACAACATTAGTTACTTCTTGAGGCTGATTGATAGTTATGTTGCAGTTGCTCATTCTTAATTAAGTCGTTCTCATGTTTAATAATAATAAATGGACACAGTAACAAAAGATCGCCTTGCGGCTCAGCATGAGCAAAAGCATCCCGGACGTGTTAAATCTGGTAAGAAACTTGGCGAGTGGAATCGCAAAAACAAGGAAAACCTGCTTAAAAATAAGAAACAAGAATCTACTCAAAAACCTATAAGTGAGCCCTCAAGTGCATCATGTGGAGACGGCTATTTACCATCTTTTGCGTGGTTCTACATTGCTCCGGTCATCATCGCTGGCGCTGTAATTTCCTTTTTTTATTCGCGGCAGCGGCAGCCTCCCGCAGCAATACAGAGCGACACAATGCCAAAGAATAACGACGATATTTTTTATAGGAATTAAGGTATAATAAAACATGTCCGATTATACAAAAGAACTTAAAGAATCGCTCGGATTTGGCCTAATTTTTGCAGCAGTAAAAGCAGCAATCGATTACTTGGGTAACGGCAAAAAGCCCAGCATAATGTCCTTTGGAAAAATGTGTGCCATTGCAGCTGGTACTGACGTTGTGTACGATTACGGTAAAAAACAAAAATGGTGGCCTTGGTTATAAAAAATAAATGGCAACGTTAGCAATGATGGCAGGAAGCGCGCTTATAAACGCTCTTGCCTTGTACGGGACGAGTGCTTTCTCTATGCTCGGAGATCATGGTCAATCTGAAATGAAGCGACACAATATCGTGATGGAAAAACTCAGCAAGGCGAGAGAAGCGTATTCTCGAGAACGATCTGAGAGATTAGATTTTATTAACAAAACAATCAGAGAGCAAAAGCATGCTGAAATGACTTTTAGCAATCTTGAATTAGGTATGCAGCAATATTACAAAATGATGGGAAATCAACTACCACCGTTGAGAGACCCCCCAAAGCTCAGCAATTTTTACAATCCCTCGAGGTAGCGAAAAGAAGCAGAAATCGCGCTAGTTGTCGGTGGCATGGCTGTGACTTTTTGCGTACAACATGAAGTAAACTTTTATCTATAATAAAATGCCTCCTCCAAAACCAGCACCTTATATCAACAGAGCTAACAAGCCACCTCATTTAGTTGCAAAATTTGGACCTTTTATCGCCTGCGGCTCAGCTATGAGCAAACCACCTCCATTGCCTGTAAAAAGATATAAACAAAGTCTGTCAACAATACGACACTAGCTTTTTTGATTTCGCCTGCGGCCGTCTCCGTGACCAGGCTCTAAAATGTACACGTTTTGCCGTCGTGGGTTGGCAGGTAAAACACACGCCAACTCAATCCCAACCCACGATTGGTTTTATATTACATTTCTATATCAAATGCTGTCTCGAACAAATCCCGGGAGTTGTCATCCAAGTTAAAGTGATTCCGATAAAAATCTTGGATCATCTCTCCCTTGAAGCGACACCATCGATAAACTGCATTTGCGTCTTCACATACACCTAAAACTACCATGTTAGGGTAACGGTTTCTCAAGTGTTTTTTGTGATTCTCCAAGGCTTTACGCTGACATCTGACCACGTAAAAAGCGATGCTCATCTTTGCTCTTCTTGTCGACAAAGCACAAGATATTGTCGATCACCTGTCTTCGTGGCACGTGCCGGTTTGCAATCAGATCTTGTACATTGCTTTGACTTCTCGCAATCTCTTGATCCTTAGCTCGAATTTCACCTTGAAGTCCAGTGTTGTCGAACTCTAGCTGTCTAACGAGATCCTGCGATTCCGTGAGATCATCGTTCAACACCGCGAGCTGCATGTTTTTCTCCTCGATTATTTTTTTTACATCTTTTCGTGTCAGCCACTTGGTTAGTTCTACTGCTTTTGGCTTTCTAGATCATACGACTATCTCCAAAGCAGCTTCTAGATAAACGAAGGCATCATGATCGTTTTGACCTTGTGAGGGGTGCGCTAAACGCACCCCCGCGCAGAGTAGCTTTCGCGAGGTTGTGCCAGCATCTCTATATGTCGCTTTAACATCACCCAAACCCAAAAATCGTCCAAGATCCGCACGCTTAAAGTGAAGTACACCCTTTGCATCTGACAAAACTTCAATGGATCTTGCGGGTACATTGTTAAAAATAGAAACAGACATCTTTCTTATATTTTCGAGTTCAACCTACACTAATACACGGTTAAGTGAACCCGTAGACTCACTTTACCTTTATACTTACCGCTGGAACACGTGCTGTGTTCGCTACCACATCTGTTACAATTCATTTTTTAAATCTATAACAAACACAACTTTTCAAATAGCTAAACGAGAGCCCGCAGATTCACGTCAATCCACGGATAGCCATATTTCAATCCTTGATAGATCAACGCAAGATTTGAGTCATCTTCCAAGTCAACGAGCAAGCCGTCTTGCACTTCAAATCCCAGCATTTCACTCATGCGAGAAATATCTGCTAGATCTGAAAGTTTTTGCTGAGGATCTTTGATTACATTATATTGTAACACACCTCATGCGTTCTTAAATATTTTTACTAGATGAAGACTACAAAGTTTAATCTACTCATCTAGATCTTTATCGTGCTCGCGTCGCGGAAAACTAGCAAACGACTTCAAACCCGATGACATTCTCTCTAAGAGATCATTATCAGTCAGATACTCAAAACCGCGATAATAAGGCCCTAATCTAACATTAAAATTTTCCGTGCAAACACTACAAAAGCCCTTCATAGAGCTTGACTCGATACAGCATCGCAATACTGGTTCCAATATCCCGTTCCACCCAGCTTTTTTTCTGCAATTGCTGGATATAGTCCCCCATTTTTCCTTGATACTTCGACAAACAGTTTCCCATCTTTTTTATGCTCTTCTTCATATGTTACGAGCACTAGAGAGGTCACCACTCTTTCTCCCAATCTGGAGGCAACTCTGTGTCTTCAGAATTTCCATGAGTTCTTCACGTACAAAAGCCCTCTGAGGGCTGCGAGATAGTAAAGCACGCGTTGTCCTGGATTTTTCCACTATCTTGTCGAGTCCAAAGGTGTCCCAAGACCAAATCATGTCCGTCGTGCGTCTTGTTTGCCCACTTTCGAGTTCTCCAGGCTGGTACAAATAGCGATAGAATCCGTCTTCAGGTGCTACCTTTTCCTTTTCGTAAGGCTTTACTTTTAACACTACATTATCAAGTTTTACCGACTTTGATGGAGCTATACCTAACATTTGAGTTTTTTGACTGTTTAAACCCTGCACGACTTTATGCAAATGCTTTACCCAAATTTTCGAGTCTTTTGTCGGGTTTTGCAGCTCTTGCGCGTCTTGAGCCTTAAATAGACGTTCCGAAAGAGTCTTGTTAAAAGACTCTACAAAAGCAGTAAAATTGTGATGATATTTAGTCGTTATAGATAACACTTTTAAATCCTTCTTTCTTTCGTCTATGGTTTAATGTACATACAAAATGTAGCCTGATTGATTTGTTTTGCTTGTGAAATAATGCAGCAAATGTTTTAATCAAAGACTTAACTGTTTCTCTTTTATTGTTTATCACAGAGATGGTTGGCCAGTATCAATATAGAAGGTATCATATAACATCATTTTAATAAACATTGTGTAGCCCTAGGTCAGCAAAAACAAATATATAATCAATAAAAAAGTATATATATACACATCCTTTTTTAAGAATATTATAATACAATCCAGTATTAACACCATTACATGATATATACAATATGCATACAAAAAAATTAGTATTCCGTTGGAAGTGCTTTTAACAAAAGAAAGTGATTGTGAGTGAAATATAATATATACGTACTTATAAAAGCTTATATATATACATATATATATATATAATGATGAAGTCACGAAAGATGACGAAAATTTATAAATATTAGCAAGCTGTCTTATTTTTTAAAAGTTTTTATATTTCTGATGCTTATTTTTTGGTTTTATATATATAAGAGAGAATAACGACTGCAGGTTGCCAGAAATTTTCGTCTTCTTACGAGACTTCAGCAGCTATAAAAAATACAAAAAGCTGTTTGGTAATTATATATACAAGATGAAAATGATAAAATAATATTACTGCATATTTTTAAGTTTTATATCTAAATATATACATATATATGTGCATTAAAAAAAGACAGCATAAATGGAAACGTTATTCTAATGGATGCTGTCTTTTTTGAATTTATATCGATATGAAATATTTAGGACAGAAAAATGCTGAAAAATGCCATCGTAATCGAGTAAAAATATATGCATATATATACTAGACAAAAACAAAATTATATAAAGAAAATATGTACCTA
>JAUEKX010177548.1:8170-21609 GCA_031834005.1 Dendronotus venustus
TAAATAAATAAATAAATAAATAAATAAATAAATAAATAAATAAATAAATAAAGGAGGGTTTTAACATAATATTTTCTACGTAAAAATTATATTGATGATGAAATTAGGTTAATTATGTTAAGCCTCTGCAGTCTGACCAATTGATTGGTTATTTCACCTGAGAACATTCAATAAATTCACTTTAATTTTCGAGAAGAATCTTATTTTCAGCTAATTTGTTTTGCTTTTGGTTTACTTTTCCTTACTAAAAAACGAATGTTTCGGTTTTCAGCTTTATGCATTTCTTTGAAGTTGACTTGGAAATGATAGCTATTAATTAAACTGATAAAGATCAACTCTAATTACAAAAATACTTAATATGACTCTGACACCTCTTATAAAAGGTCAGCAGTTTCTACAATGGCATCCAAAAGGCCAATTGCTTAATCTTTTGTTTGAATTCGTGAGTTCTTTCAAGGTTTTTTTTTCTTTTTGGGTACAAAAAATGCTAATGATCCACAATCACTTATACTTTTGGTTCTATTTACAGTTTTAGTATTATTAGTAGATTTTACTTTCATTACGAAGAAATAATAACTTTATTAGTCTTTTCGTCCAAATTGTAGTCCAACTTGGTCTTAAAAAGCTCAACAGCTAAAATTTATTTTGTTCTCTGGTATAATGCTATAGCACATCCATAATAAAGGACAGTAACTAAATTGAAACCCAATAAATGCATTCACGAGTACGGCTTAGATTCTGCTGAGAGCACTTATTTTAAGGTTAATCACTTTAAAAGCCCTGCTCTTGATGTATTAATATTGTTGTTGAACAGAAGTGGTCTAGGAATTTGGTTTTGAGGATCTCCTGTATTAATATCAAGCTGTACACAGAGCCAATCTTTTTTTCTTATTGAAATAGTTTCTTATAACTTGTGTAGCACTGAAATCAAGACCATAAGCATCAACCTTGGTTATCAGGAAGGTTATGTGATCTATTAGTCCTCTAGCGAAAATCAGAAATTCTCGTTTCAACCGTAAAAGAATCTTGAAAATATTCTGAATGGTTAGTCAACATGACATGTACGTATGGCTTTCAGGCGTAATACATAATTTTTGGGTTTTTTTTTAATGATTATGAATTTAAAAAAATAAAACACACATAGCATACAACACATGTAGCATACAACAAAGCCATGAACCTTAAAAATATCAATTGAGGTTTTTAACGATTTACGGTTTATTTTAAGTTTACTTTTTTACATTCGAGTTTTTTTAGACGCTCTTTTCTGCCTAGTTTAAATATTTTTCGAAAATTTCTACCAGAAAAATAATAATTACGTTATACTTTAAACAGGCGTCGAAAGTAGCTCTTAAAGTGAAAATATTATCCTACCACCATTCACTTTCTGCTTGAAAGAAATAGTCAAAATAAATGACAATTTATTTGAATTGAGCTCCGCATCGTATTATAGTTTTATTTTAGGTTACTGCAAGCCAGTATGATGAGTTGTTGTGGTTTTTTGCCAAAGAAAATATTTGTTAGTTTCTCTTGACAGGTTTTCATTCCAAGCGACAACTATTATTTTCTTTTCCGATCACAAACATTATGTGCATTTAAGGGTATAGGGAGTTTTAAACTCGTTTTCAAGGGGTCAATTTTGTCATGGCAAACTGGAATCTCCAATAAAAATAATGCCAATATATTAAAAGATGTAACTGCCATTCTTTCAGTTTTTACTATGCCAAAAGAGTTTTTCTTTTTGTATCATTTTCAAACTGGCAATTGATCATGCTACATCTTTATTTATGACACGCATCTTTACGTTGTTGTCTCAGTACAAGGTTTTAGAATTCAAAAGGGCGTGGATAATTAAGACAGTAGATAGATAGGTCTTCTTTATAGTCCCTTGATTCATTCATTTCTTAAGAACATTAAGTAAAAGATGTTTTAATAGTGTGTGCTTATAGTAACTTGAAATAACGAAAAATTGATTTTTTTTTGTTTTTTTGGAATGCTTATAACGAGGTGGTGTATTATGTAAAGAAAGTAAATCAATTCAAATTCCTGTAATTATGTGAACTCCTTCCTGAAAAAAAAAAGGATTAAATAGAAGTTGAGTTTTGACTGCACGATATTGTGAGAAGAGATCTGTTTAGTGATATGACTACGATTGATGAGAATGGCACCAGCGAACATTGTTGTTCCACTCTACATGAGTTTTTTCTATAATGCACATATTTTATTGTTATAATGATTTTAGGTACATTCTTGAGCTGTAGTATTTTCATGAGAAATTGCTATGCTCAGAACAAAACCTATTGTTACACATATTTTTGAAGTGTATGCATACTGATTTTGGTAATGATAATGACTGATACATTGCGTAATGGATTTCATCGATGGTTTTTTATTCTGTATGACTAAGTCAGTAAAATGATTATCACATTTCTATCTCTCTGACACAAAATCAGACCGTATTATTCAACTGTTGATTAGTTTTTGGCAGGACGATGCATTTATATCTTGTTTCAAAGGACGACCGTGACAAAATACATTTTTTTAAAATGGATTTTAAATGCGGCTATATCTATTTTGTGTTGTTGCTAATGGCTATGGCACTTTTTTATGTCAATGACATTTGATATTGGTTAGACACCTCATTAGTCATTTTTCCTGTCAATGAAAAGAGTTTTAGTATTCCCCTACTTTCTTGTTAATGCGATATCGTTAAGTTGTGTAATGTTGTAGTAATCCTCTGTGCGATCTTCAATGAGTTTATATTTTCTATATTCTTCTTGTTTTACTGTAAAGTGTTTGTAGAATGTGCGTATGATGATAGTTTGATGGTGTGCATGCTTCTTCGGTCTTTTTTAAATATATAGGAAAAAGCATAAGAGACTCCAGAAGTTGTTGGAATACCATGTTTCTTATAATACTTTGTAGAGTTTGGGTAACGTAGTTGGATGGAGTTCATGCTTCGACAATTTTATCTCTCAAATATACTAGTGTACTAGTTATGTGTTATAAGAAACATGCCTATAAGAAATTTGGTGAAAGAGAAAGAAAGTACTAACTTTTTGTTGAATTAGAAAAAAAAGTAATAATTATAGTTTCTTATAAAAAACATAGATGACAGTAACTAAATTGCTGTACATTTATTGTTTTATTCCCTTCTCCTGTGAAGTTGGTAAAAAGATTTTTTAAGTGTATGCTAAATAGTAGGTTCACATTTTTTTTCCGAGAATTAACATCAAGATCAGTTTAACAGATTAGATAGTATTTATTATGTTGAAAAAAGTAAAAGTTCGAAAAGATTCTCGTTGGCATAGGATATTCTTTTGGTATTGTTTTTGTAATTATATCATTATTGTTATTTGAATTTTAAACTTTTTACTTTCAAATTTTTGTGGAAATATATAAAATCGTTTTCAGGAAAATTTCTTTCTAAAAAACTTTGTCTCTAAATTTTCATGAGGATGGAAAGTCTTTCCAAAAAGTACTAGCTAGGCTGAAACCCAACAAAATTTTAATATTTTTTAAATTTTATACCGTATGGGGAAATGGATAGAAATAATAAGGAAGACAGTTTAAAGCTAAAATTTTGCAAAAGAAACAATGTGAATTATATGAGATTTTGCTAGTGCTTGGTAAGATTTTCGGTGCATCTAAGTTTGTAATAGTGTTTCTACAACGTTTCTATAACGTCCTTTTCTGGACCAAATAAGAAATTGGGTTTCTGAATTGTCAGTCAATTATATTCTTGTTCTTTCTTTATGATGCTTGATCTAAAAAAGGTGCATCACATTAATTTTGCATTTTATTTCGATCAAGTAAAACATAATCCGTCTTAAAAAAAGACCAATAATTATGTACCAATTTTTGTATTTGGTCAGAAATACAAGAACAAAATTGGGTTAACACAGACAGCGAGGATTTGTTTGTTTTTTTTGTTCTTGTAAAGTTAAGGAGAGGAAGAAGAAAGATAAAATTTTTATCGTTGACAGAAGGGGAAATTTAACTTAGAAAGTGAGTGGGCTGTTTATATATCCATCAAAAATTTCATAAAAAAAGCAGTTAAGAGAACGAAAATAAGTCAGTAACAATGCTTTTATGTGCAAAGCTTCTTATGTGTGTATCCCAACAAAAAATTTTTTCCCTTTGTGTCTTTTGTTTCTAGGGCCCCCACACGTAATTGTAATGGTATTGTTGCTTGTGTTATTTTTTTCACAAGTTAGAGTGGGTGGTTGGTTGTTTTCTATCGTTCTCCTTACTGAGTATTATGGAGGATGTATTTCAACACTTTAGACGTAAAAAGAGAGAGAGAGAGAGAAAGAGAAAGATGGAACAGAAGTGGAAAAAAAAAATTATTATTTAGTTTATGTTTTGAGAGAGGATGAAGGAACCATTTTTACTTTGTTGTTAATTTTTTATCTAACTACTCTCTCTTTTTTGTTTTGTAATTTTCTAGTAATAGTAACAGTGATACATATTTTTTTTGTTGTTGGATTGTTTTGAATGGCAGTGATGGTAATCCGATATGAAGGCCTGCTCAAACAAAACTATTACGTGCGTATGTGTATAAACTACATCTTTTCCTTAAAGTTGAGTTTGTTGTACATCTTCGTTCGTTGTGAAGTTTGATGTTGCTCTTATACGCTCTAGTAGTATATGTACTTTAGTATGAGTTGCTTTTTTTTGCTTTTCTTTATTCGAAATAAAAGCAAGCCCTCCAAAACCTTCGTATTCTTCCAAAGAGAACTTGCTAATATTCTTTTCGTTTTTCTCTTTGTTTGTTTATTTATTTTTCCAGTTTCTTTTAACAAACTTTTAAAAATTAATGTCCCCTGATTTTTTTCTCGAGTTGCTTAATCAAAACTGCGTTTATTTTTATTATGACTTTTTATTTTTATTTCTCATTTTCTACGTCTATTATTATCCTTCACGACTTAATGAGAACTTTTGAATGTTGGGGCTAATCACAAGCATTTTATTTCTCTAATCTATTCTTATTCTTGACGAGTCAGCTATTTTACCAGCACTCTTTAAATACCTTCTATAACTCTTTTAACTTGCTCTTTTGTTTTTATTTCGTCTAATGCGAGACTATCCATTAGTATTCGCACGGTAGTCCAGTCGTCAGTCCAAGTTATTTTCGAATTTAAAATGGCTGAATTATTTAGTCGTTACTTATGAAAACAATTTTGATTGCATGAAAGACTTTTTAAAGATTATAGATGAGTTAACCCACTCTACAACTTAAGCTGCACACAAATAAATTAAAAGTGTAGGGAGGGGGTGAAAACAAATTTTCCGCTGCTTCTTAATAATTTCCATCTTTTGTTTTGAGATAAAAATGCATGTTATATTAAAGGATAGGGTGGGTTCCCCCCCCACAGTTCTATTATTTAAAAATGTGATTTAATAAAAAATATGATGTCATGTAAACCCCGCACGAACGAAGGAGTTTGTTCTTTCGAAAAATAAAATGAAAATGTTGTCCCATCAGCAGACTTCTGAACATGACACATTTTTCTTTTCCTTTCTTTCAGTTTTTCGTAGTTGTTGTGATGCTTTGGGATGCAGTAGGCACAATTGTGTAATTGTTTCCCTATTCTTACCTCCTCTTTGTTGTTGTTTTCATTTGTGTATTGTTCCTACCAACTGATTACGGTGTTTTTTAATTGCTCTATTCCTTTTTATCTGTTTAATTATCTTGGACATCTGTATGTTGGGTTAATTAAGCTTCTCTCTGTTTTGTTCACTTGAAAGACATTTGTTGTTTTTGTTGTTGTTGATGATGTTGTCAATTTTGGTTTGGTCAGTTGAAGTATTGTTAAATAATTATTCTGTTCACCTTGTTTCTCTTGCCTGTTAACTCTTTTTTATTTGTCTTTTTTTCTTCTATATTTTTGGTGTGTATGTGTGGAGGGTACAACAAACCTTACAAACGAAAAGAGTTAATATTCACTTGCTACCCACACCCCACCCATCTTTTTTTCCTTTTCATCTCTTTCTCTTCCACTTCATTTTTGTTTTACTTTTCGAACAAACAAACAAACAATCAAACAAAAGACTTGATTGTGTTCCAGGGTGTTTTCATAATTCTCTATATTTTATTTTGATATTCTAAGCTGTTCGCATCACATGAATCCCCTGTGTGTTGAGTCGATCAGTTAATTAAATATATTAATATAGACTAGTAGCTGGAGGACTCTTTTAAATCACTTGTTATAATATTGTTGTTTTCTTTTTAAGTTAAAAAACACACACAAAAAAAAGATTTTTTTAGAAGTTGACTTCTTCTCATACACACACTTTCTACACCGGGTTCTTCTTCTCACACATCACCACATATATGTTAGCATAATTTCCTATAAATAAATATATAAATAAACATGGTCAGCAAACACCATCAGCACAGAAGAATCCATTTTGCTGTAAGCCTTTTTTTTCTCGTATTTTTGTCTGTTTTTACATGTGATTTCTTGAAGATCCATATCTTTATCAATTGTTTTGCTTTAAGAAAATAATTTAATTCGTAATATTCATTGCTTTTTATTCTAATTTAGCCTGATCTCTTATGTTTTTTTGTTCCGATTTAGCCTGATCACCACTCACGAAGCCTGCATACTCGTAATGAGGTAATGAAACCTGCCCACATTTTTCGTGACCAAGTCAACACAGTGGCACAATGGTTCGACCAATGGAACGACATCGAACAGACGATTGCTTGTTATTCGCTCTTGAAGAGACTGGGTCCCACTCAAGCGCGCTTTCTCTCGCTAGTCTTAGATCACACCTTCAGGGATTCAGCCGGAGAGGTTAAAGTCCTTGAAGAGGAAGCTAATGGAAAAAGTTTGTATATATTTATCTTCTTCTTCTTTTTGAAATGGAGAGTAAAAACATCTTTATAACTCCAGTATTTTTTCAATATCGATTGCTTCTTTTTTTCCTAAACATCTTTGTAGGCTACCTTCTAGATCAGCATCTGTCAAAGGCACAGTCTAACAATAGGGAGAGATATATATACCAAGAACACACATTCAACTCTTGAGTTGTATTTTTCTTTTTCGAAAAGAGAGGGAGTCTGACAGCGTGTTATGTGGGCTATTTTAATACTTTCTAAGTGGCATTTGATAGGTGTTTACTTTTTACTCCTACGTGAAATATGAGAGCATTCACCAAAGCTTTTCTCATGTTCTTTAAGCCACACAAACAAAAAACTATTTTAAGTGTGTACCTTATAATATATAAACTTTGTAGTAATTGAAAATTTAACAGTAAGCAAAGTGTGGAAGAATGATTAATGTTTTTTACTTTCCCAGAGTTTCAAGTAGATATAGATAAATCTCTTTGGCTGACAATTTTTGTTAGGCACTTGCTGTTCTATTCTTCTTAATAATGGATAGACGTTAATTCTTCTGTCGCTTATATTTTGGTAATTTTTTTACATTTACAGAATTTCTTCTAAGTCTTTGTCACGAAAGTAAAGAAGTTGCAGTACAACAATTACTTTTACACCTACCGCTGTTGCATCCTGGGAACGACGAGGTTCGTCACGAGTACTTAAACATCCTTCCCAAGATCCTCTCGCATTCGCTGGAGTATTCGATACACGAAGAAGAATGCAGGCAGCTTTTGTCTTTAGCTTTAGTGCACCCGGCCTTTGTACCAGAAGAACGAAACTCTTTAACCTGGTGGCTCGGCTTACTGGAAGATCGTGGCGAGAAGATGCGTGAGAAACGCCAACGACCGCCTCCAGGCTTTAACCAGCATTCTCCACTAAGTAGCACAAAATCAGCCTGTGAGTTGTGGGGTAACTCGACAAGCTACCAGCACACACCAATCACAAGCACAATGTCGTATAAGACAACGCTGACATCGAACGGTTTCAAGGGGCAACCACCACTTCGACATACGGACTCTGGTATCAGCACTTCATTCGATAACGGACCAGTTGGTCTCACGTATCCCGTCACCAAAGGTTTGTGTTTCGCTATTTTCAACCAATAAAATCACATTGTTTATGAGTGAAGAAATAATATGGTTGCACTTTCTAAACTATTTTTTTCTAAATTTTCCTTTAAAAGCTTTTATAGTTAGTAAGTGCGTGATATCCCGTGTTTTCTTTCTACTTTCATTTTTAAATTATTTTTTTGCAAGATTGTTTTGCAATTCAGTTTTGTTGTTAACCGAATTCGAAATATGATATTCGAATGTTGATCATGCAATCGCAGCAGTCCTGTGCAAATAATTTGAAGGACCAGCTCCTTAAGTTAGCTAAAATAAAAAATCATTATGTAACAACCCAAGGGAAGCGATAGCAAATTTTTCTTCTTTTCAAAGATGTTTAGGAACAGTGTTCTTGAGCATTAGAAAAGAATGAAAAGAGTAAATGATTTGCCATTCATTTTCTATTAAACTTTTGTTGGTTGGTTTTTTTTGTTGGTATTTTTAAACAAGGAAGCAGTTACCGGCCAATTTGAAGTGATGTTTCCTTTCTTTTGTTTTTGTTGACTCACTCTCTTATTGCATACCTCCATCTGTGTTGAAAAAAAAGAACAAAAGAAAAATACCAAAACGGATTATAACACGCGTAATCGTTTGACTTTTTTTTTTCATCTTTTTTTTTTTTACACGTGACCTGTTTTGTATAATGATTTCCTATTAAGTTTTCGCTGCATTTTTGCCACACATTTGTAATTTTGTATGTCTAAATTGTCGCAAACAGCGAATTAATGTTGAATATTGTTCTTATCGAGAATCTCATCCTTTGAATATTGCTATTTGCAAAGAATATTATACTTCAAATTTAGTACTTATAAAAAATATCAAACTTCGAATATTATTCTTATAAAAATGTCGTCATTGGTATACTTATTTTAAATCAAAAAGACAACATCTTGTTGCTACTAGATGAATGGTGTTTATATGTTTAGCTGTTTATATTTATTTAATCGCTTTTCTTGATAAATCAGCAAAAATAATTCAATTGTTGTTTTCCGTAAGTTCAATTAGACTTACTTGCAATTTTCTCATTTCGTTTTTAATTTCACTGTTTTGTTATGCTCTGTGTTTCGTCTTTCTTTTTTTTCTGTTACGTCTTGTTTGAAAAGGAAGTTTTTTTGATCATTCTAGTGTTTCCTGTCTCTGCATTCCAGCCCTTCGTTGTTTTGTTTTTAATTTCAAAATTGCAACTAGCACTGGCCGTCATAAAGACGTTTTTTTGATGTGAAAACGACGTCCAAGTCATGATATTGTGTTTTAAAAACGTCGAATCGAAATCATATCAACGTTCTTCTTGCAACAAAAAACATACATGAATATTTTTGTTTATAAAACACATTTTTAAGAAAGCCTACTTGATTTGTTTTGTTTTTATGGGTAGATAAGCAACAAAAATTCAAATTAATAATTTTAGGTACACACAGGTATTATCTCTTGGTTATGAACTTGTCAGTTTCTTTTTTTAAAACCTTATCTACTCAAGTCCTGTCTATCATCCTAAATATGTATTCGTAAGCATGTGTTTTTATAAAAAACATATAGATCCTTACTTATATTGTGTAGCTTGTCGTCAAGCTTGCGTTAAAAGTTATCTGTTATAACATTTTTCTTTCGAGAACATAATAGAATCATAAGTTATTGCGAAAGAAAATCGAAATACCTTGAGGAATGCCTGTTGAGATCTATTGCTCGTAGATTTCTTTCAAAACAATCCCATCTCCTTTTTTTCCCGTTATTTCGCAAAATGAAATTTTGAAACGAATCGAAAGTGACGTCACGGTCAAGCGTCTATATTTAATAACACGCGGTGAGAGAAAGGTTTCTCAAACCAAAATAAAAACAAAGGGTTCTTTCTTTCATTACTACATAAAACACATTTTGTACCATCATCGTGTAATTATGGTGGAATGCCAATCGCCCCCGAATTTTAATAAGGCAAACGAATTAGATTTAATGGTTGTCGTTAAAGTTGGTGTTTAATTACAGGCCTGTTTCTCTTTAGCAATACGGTTTTCGAAAAGAAAGTTATACAATTTAATTGGTTCAGTAAACACCGGGTAGCTCGAATGCCGAATCCTTAAGGGCCTTTTGGTACTTCAAAAGCTTCATTCGACTTAAACATTTTGTTTTTACCGGGAAGTTGTCTGTTGTTCGTGTGTTTAACAGTTGAGCATCAGAATGAAAACTTCTTTATTACTCACACACATAAAACCCGCTATAATTAAATCGACCAGTTTACTTACGTTACCTTGGTTTCCATAGCGGGAGAAAACTTTTTTCTAAGTTAAAGGCACTTCCTTCGTGTTTTGATTGCATTGGAATTTTCAAACCCACTGTTTATTAAATTAATAGGTATTAATTGTTACCTAATACAGCCTGGTTGTTGTTTTTTATACCAATGAGGGTCATATCTGTATTAATGACAACGCTTTTAAAACCATCAGCAGAAACTTTGGTAATGTTGATGTTGCCTGTACTTTATAGAGTCGGCAAACATGTGTTGGAGAGCAAAAAATGCAATTACACCTGTAGAAACACTGGAAGATAAGTGTTGTTCACTCTCCTTCTCAGATGTTTAAATCCGCTGGTTATCCCATTGTGGGAACCAAGCTTCACAGTAAACAAAATAAGAACAGACTAAACCAAGTTTCCGTAAACAGTAAACAACACAAACTATGCTCTTACTAGAGAGCTTGATATTGATATATCATCTCGCATGCTAGAGAGAAATATCCAGGTAGTGTACATTCTACTTTTATTTTACTTTAACTTCATCGTCATTGTATATTGTAGGTTTCCGTGGTGACAACGATAATGAAGAATTACGGACACGCTCTAAATCGTTTCCAGTCGATCCAGCTAATATGCACATGCCAATCTCGCCCCAGTCCTCCATGGACAGTGACGACGAGAATCAATTGCGTAAAATAAACAGTCTTGCAGGTGAAAATCCAAACCCCGGGATGAAAGGTAAGAGTTTTAATCCCGTTGTTTCTTACATGATAAGTCAGTCAGATAGTGAAAACTCTACTGAACATGAATACCACCAAATTCTACAATTTTAGTTTCTTTTCTCGAAATACACGTTTTTCTTCTTTCTTTGAAACTCTGCATTATATAGCAAGGCTATCGCGCACACTTATATTTGCACAGTTTGTATGTGTTGCACTGCACCGTAGATTAAAAACTTTAAAAGATTAAAAAGTAGATTTTTTGGTTTTCAATCCAACATGAATATGAAAGACTGATTTGTGAAACACTTTATTTTGAGGTTTAGAAACAGTATTTATATCAGTCATCGGAATTTCGAAATGTTAACAATTTATTTTGGTACTTTTTTCTTGTTATTGATCTATAGATGTTCCCATGTGGTTGAAGAGTCTTCGTTTGCATAAATATTCACATATCTTCCTCGATATCACATATGAAGTAATGCTTGGGTTGTCAGAAGATTATCTCGAACAGAAAGGGGTTACTAAAGGTGCTCGCAACAAAATCCTCATCTCCATTCAGAAAATCAAAGAGCGAAAAACCACGCTTATTTCACTTGAGAAGGTAATAGAATACGTCTGTTTACTCTGGAAAAGGAATTATTCTTTATAGGAAGTTTGATGTCTCCTCGAAACACAAAGTTTTCCTCATAATCTCTCAATTTGTCTACACTACCTTCTGTTTAATTCAAATGTAACAGCTCGGCATTATTGAAGTGTATATATTCAAAATGCTTAATATTGAATAAATGAACATTGTATTAACATTTTCAGGATGTCTTGGAGATTGGCAAGCTACCTTTAGTTTTGTCTGAGTTGAAGACGATACTCATGAGTCCCATCAAAACACCAAAGAACGTCGATCGTCGCTCCACAAAATGCGACGATCTACCGTCAGACGGTACCGTCATCCAAACATTCTCCGAAGAAGACGAGGATAATTTGGACGTCGCTGAGAACGACAGTCAGCTGGCAGCAACGATCACAGAAACTGCTGAAGTTGTAAACGACGTCACCGATACTCGTCAAGAAGAAGGAGCGTTTATAGAAGGTGATGAAACAGATGTTGATGATGATTTGCCGTCAGATATTGCACGTGTTATGGGGAAAGCCTGTACGCAGATCTTGGTCACGCAACCTGATGAAGAGTGCTGTTTAACGTATCTCGGTCTCTTGGAGCGTGTGCTTACACACGAAGCTTTCTCACAGAAGGATAAGCAACGCTTTAAAGCGTGGAAAGCACAGTGTCAAAATCTTGCTCGTAACCTAGCGCTCAATAGGAAGTTGGCTGGTATCGATAAAGGACCTAAAAAGTATGTATTGCAAAAGATATAGAAGACAATTTTCTTTTAACTTGAATCTTCATTTTAAAATTTTCCATTACAACCTATTATTTACAACGTAATTTTGATTGTAATGGCAACTTACTGGAGACTCACTTTAAAAATATCACGGAAGCTCTATATCATCAGGAGGTAGACTTTCTCCTAATCGCTCGACATTAAATTAGTTTTAAAAACAGTTTTGCCCCGAAATGAATTATAGCTCTTAACTTTTGTCTTTTGCACCAAAAACTCGTGAAAAATTGCATTATAAATGTGTATTAACTCTGTATTAATTTTTTAGTTGGTTTGATCCTCTTGGCAGCGGTGGACGCCGTCGACTTACAAATCGCACGAGTTCATTGAAGGGAGGGTCACTAATCGGAGGTCGAGGAGGTGGACCTCTCGTTGCTACACAAAGCATGCACAAGAAACTCAGTCACACTAACAGTTACCATAGCAGCGTTGTGGTAAGACAATACCCATATTGTATGATAGTAAAATAGTACTGATATTCAAACAGCTTCCAATAGAAAAACGGATTTTTATAAGAAACTATACGAGCTACCTATATATTATCATAAACTTAGTTATGTCTCTTCAGAGTTTGCTTTGTTTTGCTTTCCCTTGCATGTTTATATATTCGTATAACGAATAATTATATTTGCGCATCCAGGCTAAAGGTGGCCATCAATCTCTCAGTCGTACCAAATCAGCACCGATACGTTCAGATAATTTGACATTACAACCAGTTTCTCATAATATGGGTAAGTCTTTTCATTCATTCATAAAAAAAATACAGAAAAAATATATCGTACGAAATTGTTTTGGTTTTTGGTCGCACCTCTTATCATCGCAAAGGGTGATATTGCATTTTTCTTACATGTGAAATAATATAAAGCCATTAAATCGCCCATTGCATATGAAAATATTCCCCTATTGTGTGGGAACTACCTTTACATTTGACTCACTTATTATTCTTGTTTGTTTTTTAAAGGTGCTGCTGCTTATATGGGACAGCAAGACACTGAAGGTATCAACAAAAGTCTGGAATCACTTTGTGTTAGTATGACGAACCACGCATTAGAAGGTATGAATATTCTGTTTTCGAAATCATATTATTAAGAGAGTAATTTCT
>JAUEKX010177548.1:21709-38712 GCA_031834005.1 Dendronotus venustus
TGTTAGTATGACGAACCACGCATTAGAAGGTATGAATATTCTGTTTTCGAAATCATATTATTAAGAGAGTAATTTCTGTCGGGTTTTATTTAATGTCATTTGCTAAGGTTACCTGTCGGTTTATGCAAGTATATGTGCTTGAAGCTGCTCTCTGAATTTATGACAGCATTCACTTTTTCTCGTTGTTGAGCTGTCTTAAATAAAAATTACGACAGCAAAATTTTGCAGTCAGCGATTTTTATCTTAAACGCTAAAAATGACGTAATGCGGCGTAAATCTATGACGTAATTTCCTAACACGACGGCCTTTTTTTGCCGTCAGACTTTTTATTAAATTCAGAGGACTGTTGAGGCATTAAGCTTAAGAGGTTGTTGACTTGCCAATTCGAGACCATGTAAAGTTTTTGTAGTAAAACCTCGTAATAAAGTTTCATGGTAAAGTCGAGTTTTAGGAACGAGGAATCGAGATAAAGATCTGCTTCTTTTATTCAAAAGAAAATGGGAGACTTTTGTACTAAAATAATGAGTGGACTCGAATTGGCCACATATATGCACCATATTTATTTTTTTATTCTTTTCAATTTAGACACATGTTGAACGATTTCACAAAGCCTTGGTAAATATTTGGTAGATTAGGTCCTGCATTGAACCTTCTTCATCCTGATGTGTGTGGATTGAGATATGAATCAGCCGGAAAGCCCTAATACTTAATTGTCCTGGATATATTCGACTAAATTTCATTGGTGTTAATGCATATGTTACGTGATGTGCTTAATAAAGATTACCATGGTTACTTTAATGTACATACAAAGAGGAGAATGAGTTGAAGTTTACAAAGAAATACTTTATTGCGCATGCCCGGAGCGTTGCGCTTGTTGTTGTTTTTTGTTTTTGTTTTTTGCCTGGATTTTTCGATTGGTATTGTACTGGTTACAGTAAACATTGAAGCAAAGAAATGCTTGAAGCTAGCTATCATTTCTACAATAATTTTGTGTCTTTGTTTGTTTGTTTTGAAGAACATGAATCATTTTCGTCTTGTTTTAAGAGATTTTTTACACAAAAGAACAAAAAAAAATGGAGCTATATGTTTATAAGCGATGGCGAGTGAATGGAGTTCCCGACATTGTTATTTGTAATTGTTTTTTGTTTTACTTCATAGTTTTTCTCTTCGTTTTCTTCACGTAATTGAAATTACCTTAGCCCCTTTCTTCATTTGTTATTTTTTCATTGTGAGGCTAGTCCAGTCGACCTGATCTATGCCGTCGCCATCTTAAACATTCTTTCGTTGTAAAGAATGATGTCGTCCCCTTACCTATTTGTGTTTTCATTATTTCACTTCACAGTTTTCTTTTATGTTCGATTCCCCCCTTCGCTTATTTTCTTGTTTATCCCCTTTCGTTCGATATTTTTTATTTCAGAAAGAAAAAAATATTTAAAATAGTAGTTTATGTAAGAAAAACCCAGATTTATTGATTGTAGTGGATGACTTTTATGTTACTATGGAAACATAAAGCGTCCACCCTACAGCCTCGTGCACTGGGTGTACGAATTTCGAGCAAAGTCGATCTTTGTTCAAAAGAAGATTTTTTTTTTTTATATATAAAAATTCAGTCATGATCAAGAATGTTTATACCTGGATGGTATTTTAGTTTGCCGGTCGTACATGACTGTTCAAGGAAGGAAAACAACATTTTGAATTTTTATAAATACGATATTATTTACCAACTTGTAAAATGGATCGTTATATCTACGCCCAAACGTCAGGAATATTTTTTTTCTCTGATCTTCTTATAAGGTATTGATTATCTTGCAAGTAAAGAGAACACATAGCAAATATCTTCTCCTCCTTTACTTCATGTCCTCCCAAATTTCTAGAGCGTATTTAGAGGGTCCTCGTCATCTGCGTAGGAGAGTGAAAGACAATTATTTCTAAGTGTTTCTGAACAAACAGTTATCTTTTTAATCTCCTACACATGTGTTTGTCGACCCTCTATGGTATGGCTCTGCCTGTTTTGAAACTTTAACATTGCAGTAAGTAGCTTCGACGGGAGCAACGCTCTTATATTTTTTTTTTTGTACTAATTCGTATTAAAACACTTTATTGACCCAGGTTATCACTTAATAGCTTTCAAGATAAAACGAATAAAATACATTAGTTATGATTGTTAATCGATCTTTAAAAAAAGATTTAAAAAAAAGAAGAAGCCTTGAGGCTTGAAAATTCCCGCTATACACTCAACTAATATTGTGCCTGTCATTCATCAAAATCAAAAACCTATTTCCACTGAAATAGTACAAGCGAGTTTTCATCCTTCAGCACTTCATTACTACAAAGAAGCAAAATATATACAATTTGGCTTGACATAAAAATAAAAAGATCATTCCTAATAAATATGCTTCAAATGTTTAGGATTGTATTATATTTTTGTGTCAATCAGTATTTTTGCTATTCATTATATCCATAGACAAAGCATCTTTGTTCTATCCAAAACACCGCGCAAGAACCAAGCATTTAGCCTGAATTCTTTGATTATAATTAATAGAAGCGCAGGCTTCCTGCCTGGTCAATGGCTATCTCGCCCCGAGGGGAAATGAAAGATCCCGTCCTGCGGAGCGGGAATCAATAAAGATGTTTTGCAGTGTAATTTAGGATAACTTAATACGTACATTTTTCATACTAAGGTTTCATCGTTTCAAATTATTCTTTAATTAATAATATTTTTCAATTAATAAAATTAAAGCCGGCCTTAATTATACCAAGGGACTGACAATCATATGTTTTTGAAAGCGATTTCGAATAGTCAAAACCCGAAGTTTTGAACAAAAAGCGACAGCATTTTTGAAAAACTTTATTAAACAACCGATGAGTGATCTTTTCCAAATATCATTTAAAAAATTAATTTGATTACTATATAAATCTGATTAAAAAATTGCGCTCCTTTTTGTCTGTAATTTTGGAAAAATAATGATATAATAAATAAATACATAGGAGTTTTATATTCTTGGTACGTTTATATTTAATAAAATCAAATCAAATAATGTTTACTAAAGCCTTAAGTGACGAATCTTTTCAGCAGGGGACAAAATTTAGTGCTTTTTGGTGACCGAAGATTATTTGGTCGTCAAATTGAGGTTTTAAGAATTTATTTATCTCTCACCATTTTTTTCTTGAACAAGATTAATTTTAAAGTTAAATAATAAAAAATCACTTCAAAAATCATAGATACGTACAAAATATATCAGAGATTTTTGTCTGGAAAGATAAGAAAATGCAAAAACTTTCTAAAGATTTAACATAACAGTAAAGTAGTCGAATAAGAAAAACATGAGATACCACTATGGTCCCTTGTAAGTCCTCATTTTTATATCTTATGGTAAATATTAAAACCAATAGAAATTTGGAATTATCGCTTTCAAACTTTCACACAAAAGTCCAAAGTCATTAAAGCGATCTTGACGTGGTTGCAAAACAACAACAACAACAACAACAACAACTTCAATTTGTGAGACAGTTCCAGTGTTATTGAAAAACACTTTATGTCTGGTAGGGTTTTTACATTTCATCACTTCAAAAGATTTCAAAAAAATCTTTGAAGAGCATTGCAGCGTATCTGTTCGTCCACATACCTAGAAAGATTAAAAAGGATTATTAATTTAAATCGTTATAAGCTATTATAACGTAACCTTACGAAGTAGAAGACAATGTTTGGTACGTTATTTTGGTTAGATAAGTTGTGCTACTTTCTTCATCTAATGTGCACTATGGATTACGTAAAACTCGAATACACGTTAAGAAAACTATATAGTGCTCGCACTGGATGTTTTCACGAAGAGGATAGTTGATATAATAACTTACTTCGTCATGTCTGAGTAGGTCTGTGGATGTCTTTCTCGGCATTGACTTGGTAGAAGTTTTCTACCATCACAGAAATCGCCAGTCGTACTTTCGTTATCATTACCATAGCGTTGTCGATGAAAGTCCGAGAATGACATTTCCCGTAATGTGGACCATTCTCGGCATCTTGAAGCCGGACAAAACATTCTCCAGTATGCTTCCTTATTGTTGTGATGATGACGTGAGAAGAATTGCGCCGGTAAATCAACCGGACGTCTCCAATCACTGTGTATTTCCGTGTTGCTTATGTTGTTAAAAGAAGCGTATCTGCTTGTAGGGATTGGTTTGTCAGTGCGTAAATCATCAGGATTAAGTCCGTTCATAACCCAGTTGATTGGGTTCCAAGTTAGACGAGTATTTTTCTTGTTCATAGTGCGTATTACTGAATCGGTTCCTCCTCTTTCTTATAATTCAAAATGACTTTATAAGAAAAAGATATTAATTGTAGTGGCTTATAAATAAATACAATTACCAAATCTCGAATCCTTTTTTACGGTTGACCTTGAGAGTACAGCGTGCCGACCTAGAAAAAACTGGATCTTAATATCAGGTTAGGAAAGGACGGCTAAGATGAAAGGTACTTACTCCAGCCTAGTATCAAGGCTATTTTCCCGCACGATTGATTAACATATCATAGTATTGCTATTTTAGTGACCATGTTTACCATTTTTGCCATTTACACATTTGACTTCCTGTCATGTGTCAATGACTAACTGTGTTTTAAACTGGACATCCGAGGCGATGGTGATGATAGCAATACCGGTGATTATGTTCGAGCTTTTTTGCATGCTTGTGATAACATATATATCACTATATAAAACATATACTCAATTAATCAATAATCACACTCACCCTGGCGAGACATAATATGTAGTATTGCATACATACCATCACAAAACAATAATAACGAACATTACCCTAACCGAACAAATGAACAAAACTACAAATAAACAAATCAAACTCAAACTGATGCGCAACACATTCCAACAAAGCCAACAAGTCAAAGCATAAAAAAAATGTAATAACTTTTTCATATCGCACACAGATACGCACAAATTAATAAGCTAGTGTCATTTTACTTTATTTATAATAAACGTTTTTAATGTTCTTTGTTTTAGCAGATTGCTGAGATATTTAATTTCATGCGACTTCTCTTTTCTCACTCAAACATTTATTATCTAAAATCTTTATCTACAATTTGAATATACACGCTTTTTTGTATAAGAACCAGTAAAATTCGACCTAAGGCTGGTTATTCTTATTTTGTTCTTAATAAAATCCTTTCTTAAGAACAAATAATCAAAGTTTAGTCTATGCTCTTATTTTCAAATAAAATTTAATTTGGTAAAACTTTATTTTATCACACAGTGCCGTAGACACGAAATAAATATTAGGGGGCCCATATGTTTAGTAGCTAAGGAGGCCCAACCATAGTTGGGGCGGACGGGCCACGAAATATTTTTTTGGAATTTATGCCCTCTAGATTGGCTAAAACTGCCTTTCCGAAAATTAATTTTAAACAATAAGCGAAAGATTAAGTAAATAAACAGATACAAACAACTCACGAAAAAAAATTTACATCTTTTCAAAAAAAACAAAACATGGTTGGAAATTTTTTTTGGGGGGCCTAGGCATGTGTTATTAAATTGGTAAAATAACCTTATTAAGAAAACTGTATATTTATAACCTACTAGCTAATACTATACGATATGGCAAATGAGGTTTAGCTGGAGATAATCGAATAACATCCGCAATTATTACACAGCTTTTTGAATTTATTAACCTGATATTCAATCTAGTTTTTTCTAGGTTGGCACAACTGTACTCCTGAAGGCCAACCAATAAAAAGGATCTGACTAGGTTAGCCATTATTCTTTGATCTTTTGCGTATGCCGCCTTACGCAGATGAATGGCGCCACAAGAGTGTTGAGCAATAAAAATAACCACCAGTCTCAGACTCTTTTTTCAATTTCATAGCTTTCAGAGCGCGCGCAGGATGCCGACCCAGAAAACTGGATTTGAATATTCTTAGAATTTTTTTATTGATTAGTTGAAAACCGGTTAGCTTGCTAGTCTACTTTATTTAGTGTATTTGCTACACGGAAATGACACGGCAGTGAACTTGCTATCGTCTGCATCATCAGCCTATAAATTATATATATATCCATTATCTTATTGTTTATTTGATTGCATAGTTGATCAGTGATTAGTGAGGTATTCTTTCCAGGTGACAGGTGTTTTAAACCTTGCTGACCTCTTACCTGGCTCAAGTTATACCATGTTGATTCTCGTAAGTCAATAAATCAATCTCTTTCTTTGGCTCTATTAAGCTCTTTCCCTTTCATGTTTCCTGTGGATTTGCCAAATTTTGAATCCTTACCTACCTTATATTGAAAAAGATGTAAGGAAACATAATCTCTCTCTATATATATATATTTATTATTGCTTGTTTGTGTTAGTTCCAAATAAAGCCAAGATCAACCTTATTGCAAACAAAAGTATTTCTATTAATCCAAATAATATTAATACATATATATATACTTGAAATATCATAACTCCATCCAAAGGTATTCTTTTTTTGAGCAGGTATGCTTTTTATCTTAATAAGGGCTTCAGATGTGTAATTTTGCCTTATAATTATATATATATATACTTGTAACTCACAATGTTTTCACCACTAGCAGTATGGCATTTATCCCCTGATTCTGGACATCTTCAAGAATGTCCAGAAATCAAGGGACGTCCTCAAATTGAGGGATGCTTTTTGCGCGCGCGTACCTAAATCGAGGGACGCCGTCCTTAGTTAGTTAGTTTCTTCTTATTTTGTGCACAGTCTGCGAATTTGGGAAGTATTATCTCTATCGCTAGGTAATCTGGAATAAATTTGGCACCGTTTGCAATTTAAACTAAAAAGATTCACCGTGCGGATTGCCCAGAAATTTGACTGACAGTAATAAATAAAAACAAAAGTATGCATATATATACCTATATACAGTAGATACTTTCAAAGCACTGTACCTATAGCTAGTCAATAATAGTAGCTAGTAGGTTTGCCTAAGTAATATAGGTAGCCAACATATGTGCTTAAGTATTTAAAGATAGATGAAATACAAGCAACATAAATAGCATCCAATTTATCTTTAAGCATTTTAAAGATTTAAAATTTGGGTGGTTTAACAGTTCTCCTAAATTACACAGAAAGTGTACATAGTATATTCTCAGCTCCTCCACTTTCATTTACGCTTCGCCGGCCCTGGTTCAGTGAGAATTGTCAATATTTCCACCTCAAGTTTCAAGCCAAATTTTTGGCGATCCGCACGGTGAATTTTTTTAGTTTAAATTGCAAACGATGCAATTGATTTCGGGACGTCCTCAAATCGGGATAAATGCCGTACTGACTAGAAATGTGCGTAAATTTTGTAATGTTAAAGATCATGAAAATTGATTGCCTTAACATCATGCTTAAGGCTTCAGAAACTAAATGGCATCCATGAATCAAAATGATCTATGGGTTAAAATTAAACATTAAACATGGCTTGAGTTGTATAATAAGAAGAGAGCTAAGGTTTTGATTTAAAAAATTCAACACAAAACATTACTGATTAAAAATAAGTGTGTAAGGCACTTTTCATTTTGCATTTCATTTTCATTTTGCTTCAATTTGGTTGGTGGATGAAATTGTTGTAAGTTGCAGACTTGGAAAGATGTTTGTTTACATAAGTTCAAAATAAGGTATGCGTTCAAAATATGGTAAATCCTCTGTACTGTTTAAATGGTACGAAACAATGTGCGTATATATATATATATTTTTTTTGGTGTATATGCATATATGAAGTTGCACTTTTTTGCTTCATTTTTCCTTTTTGTTTATGTCATTATTATTGTAGAGAATGACTTATCTGCTGTATTAGTATACACTTGTATATCTGTAATATTATTCTTTGATGATCTGTATGAAATCATTATTCTAATAATAATAATAATCTTTAATGTTCATTTTTAACATTTTTATACCTTATTTTATCTAATTATTAAAAACTAAAATTTAGTATAAAAAGAACAAGATGAGATTTTTTATTGCAACTGTTGTATTAGCAATCCTCTGTTTGGAAGTTGCTTTAGCAGACAAGAAAAAATTGCAAATTGGCGTAAAAAAGAAGGTTGAAAATTGCGAAAGAAGATCCAAGAAAGGTGATATTTTGAAGATGCATTATACGGTATATATATATATATATTACTTATATTTTATTACATTTTTCGAATATCGGAGGAATTTTTTCATTGTTCAGTTCTGCCTATGCTGGTCTAGGGTGTATAGAAGAGGAACAAAAACAACCAGTAGTAATTCTTCAAAAACAAAATCCAAAGGTATTGTGCTACAAGGGGAAAATTAAATTGTTTTCTTCAGATATATATATAAATAATACGTCTTTCTTTTGAAGATTTTCAAAACACAAATTAAGAATAAAGTATATAGTATTTTTTGTGTAACTATTTGTGAATTCTCTTTTGTACCTGTTAGTATTGCTAATGTGATGCGTCATAATGTATCAAAGTCTTTACTCGACTTGACACGTCTTGTCTATTATTGAAGTGTTCATCATTTTTCTTTATGACAACAATTTGTAAGGATAGAAAGCTGAAAATTTGACTCCCAAAGCAGTGTTAGACATATGTGCTTGTTATGTGTTATATTTTTTGTTTTCTAGGGTAAGCTGGAAAATGGAGAAGAATTTGATAGCAGTATTCCAAGAGGAGAACCACTCTCATTTACTTTAGGAGCTGGTCAGGTTATTAAAGGTAACTAGCTGGTACCCCGATATTGTAAAGATGTCCCTGTTGATCGAAACAAATCTTTTCATCATCATTCAAAAGGGAATTTAACTCTCTTCCATATAAGTGTTACTAATCTCCCTTTATTTAAAAAATTATGGCCTTCCGACAGCAGAAAAAGTATTTTAGACACCAAATGTAGGAAATAATAGCAGGTAAGAGTTAAATAAACCGTAATTCATACTAATTAATATATATACATTGTGCTATCCCCGCGTATACAAGAGGTTTCAGATTTGCGCCGTAAAAGCTAAAGTCATCCGAAGACAAAGGTGGTGTTTGTAAGTGTGAAAGCGAAAGTACATACGCGTTACAAGTCTCCTTTTTTCCTTTGGAGATTTTCCAAACACACAGATCAACAATACAAGCAAAGGAAATTAGATAAAGATATTTATGTGTAAATTCTTTTTGCACAAAAATTTAATATTCATATTCAGTTTTCTTCGTTTACAAAAATCTCTCTGAACTTCTTCCATGCGGATTATTTTTCTTCCAAGAATAATGGAGCGAAATTTTATTTATTAGCGTCTTGTTGATAGTTCGTCAAGTATTAAAGTATTTGATTTTCCATGTTATTTTTTCACTTTTTGTAGGATGGGATCAAGGTTTGCTCAAGTAAGTAATTCTTGTTTTTAATTCTATTTAGTTTTTAAAAACACTAAATATTCGAAAGTATAGTCGGCATTTTTCAGTAACGTGTTATTTTAAAAACATGATTACAGAAGAGCTAAGTCTTTGACCTTATTCAGCATCCGATTTTTTTAGTTTCTTTAAAGATTTTGAGTGCTACTTAAAAATTTGGTTTCTTACAGTATGTTATGGTTTCCTATCGATATTATATTATGAATTTATAAAATGACGACGATAATTATGATTTCAGTATGTGTGAAGGAGAGAAACGAAAGCTTTCAATTCCATCAGATCTTGGCTATGGTGATAGAGGATCACCACCAAAAATTCCAGGTATGTCACCAACTAATTCAACTAAAATTACATTATCTTTCGAAATTATTTAGAATATCTAACACCATCCTATCGGCTCAACCCTTGTTGATTAATTTGGTAATTCGATTTTATAGTTCAAACTATAATTTTCGTTCTATTAAAAAGATGTTGAATCTAAATTTCTGTAATATCTTGCAAAATCGTTGGTCGTTTACTTACCTTAAGGGCAGAGATTTTCGCGGTCATAAATTTCTGCGGAATTTGACAAGAAAATTAATTCCGTTAAAATTTCTGACCGCAAAATTTCGTGCCCTTTATTGTATACACAAAATATTTAAATTTTTTTTTTTTTCGTTTTTCATGTTTTTCATTGGATATAAACTGAAAAATTAAAAAAATTATAAAAATAATTCCGTAAAAACAAAATAATTTACATTTGAAGGTAGAAGAAAATATTTTTAAGAAGCTTACAACCAATAGTGCATTCGTAAGGAGGAGAATAGTTAATGTAAAAAATATGCTTACAATGGATAGAAGTTCCATTAAAATTTAAAAACAATAAAAACATTGAATTCCCTAAGGGAGCCCGATGAACACTGCATTTACTCTAAGGGATATTTCCAAATACTTTTGGTAGTTATTTGTCTACCATATTTTGATATATTTTCATAATTTTGTGGAAGAATGTTGCAGTTGACCGAACTTTGAAACTCTTTTGAAAATTCAAAGCACTTTTTGGTCGAAATGTTGTCTCCTCGAAATTAGAGGATTTGTTTTGTATAGACTTTTTTTATCAAATTGCTTTGCATTTTTCTTATCAGGTGGCGCAACACTTATCTTTGAAGTTGAACTTGTGAAGATTGAAAGAAGAGGAGAATTATAAATCATGCAAACATTAAACTTTCTAGGATTTTTTTTACATGTTGTACACTTTTGTATAAACATTTATACGAGTATTCTTGTATTTTAGGATTTGTATTTGGAATACATTTTTTGACTTCACCTCATCTCTTTTAATTAGCTATTGTACCAATATCCCAAAATACCCTCAAATGATTTATTATCATGGTTTCTACTTACTCAGGTGGAGAAGTAGTTTTTTTTGTGCTTATTCATGCATTTCGAATACACTCCTTATACTACTCTGCTAAAAGACTTTCGTGAATGGCAAGATTTTTATTTTATCTTGCACACAATAACTCTATTGTTTAGGGTAACAGAAAAATAAAAACCATCACTACATAAAAAAAAGTTAGTCACGAAGGTCAGTTAAATTCTGTTGCGAACTGTTCAACCATTATAAGTTTTCTTCTATCATAACAAAACGAGAGAGAATATTTTACAGTCACCGCTGAAATAAGCTACGCGATTATGTCCCTGACGAGCTTCCCCGTACCAAAGAATTTCACGGAGTACCTAGCAAGCACATGACGTCAGAACGACGTCATTACAACGTTGTTGTTTTTACCTTTTCACGTCGTAACAACGTTCAAATAGCGTCGTTGTGACGTCATGTGCCGAATGGGTAATTACGCTGAGTGTAAAATGTTCATGCATTTAAAAACTTCTAAATAGTGTTCTTGCGATTACAAAGAAGGTTTTACTTTTTATTAAAAGTAAAAAACTATCGACGTCGGCAAAGCTAAAGGTAAAAATTGACAATGATTAAAATTTGATTTTCGAAACTTTTTTTTTTTCTTTTTCTTTTTACTTTTTTTCCTTCAATGATAAAACCGTAAGGATTCTTCTCTATTCTTGATAGTCCAACCAATTAAAGTTGTTAAAGGGTACAGAAAGATTTCAGATTGACAGAAAAGAATTTTAGAAAATACGATCATAATTTACTGATCCAAAAAAACCGTTGAAGTAAAATTTTTCGAACTCAATATCTCTCCTTTTCTTTCCTTGATGATCCTGTTGGTTAACATGCACTGCCTTTACACATAGTGTGTTACAAATTATTAATGATATCCTTTTTTTGAGCAGTATTCTCACTGAGCACCCCTGGTGTGACGAAAGATCATTAATCCAAGGATGTAAAAGAAAATATCCTTGCTTGCCTGATCTTTCTTTTTTTAGCGCTTCTGCGAAAAAAAGGGAAATAACCGAGCTAGTCACGATCCCGGGCAATCTAGTACTAAATATGTTTGCGAAGCACAAAGATGGTAACCCAAGGCGCGCATGTTCATATGTTGGGTAATATTGCTGGTTGGATAAAAGGAACTTAATTTACCTTATTTTAAAAATTCAATTAACCTTTAATTTTCAAGAAAAATAAGTCAAACACTATGCCTTCAAAAAAGCGGAAGTACGAAGCCCGATTCCCTCCAGTAAGTTAAATAAAAAATATATATATACACCACATTACCAGGAGGGGTTAAAAGATGAGTTAAAGTTACATAATTAAGAATTATTGGCACATGATACAAACAAGGTAATTCAAAGGTAATGCAAAACAACAACCTGAATTTTTGGGCAAAACTTTCACCACCAAACTATTGTGATAATTATCATGCAAATAAACTTATATTTGCGATATTGTATATATATATACATAAGTACCCAGTAAATTAACTATAGAAACTTTGAACCAAATGTAACCATGACTGCATCCATCCCTGTATTTTTTAAAGTATATATGTTATATAAAAAGAATATGTTACTAATTTCTTTACAATCTTTGTTGACCTGAAGAACATTCTACTATTATTACTAACCTTAGTCCATATTTATATATTTAATACAAAAAACCATATATATTGTATATATTTCTTTTAAAAATCAGCAAAAGCTTTTCGGACTATGTCCGTCTCCAGTGCATGTAGAATTTTTATGGTTTATATATAATATTAAATAAATAATGGCGAATTTATTACCAAAGATTCATTATTCTTAAGGGGTGGTTAAGGGGTGGTTAGCTCAATTGGCATTTGCTGTGGGTTCGAATCCTACCGAGTGACATACTTTCGCAGCTGCTGTTACTGTGTGTGTAACATCATTCGCGACGTTGAGAATGTCAATTTCGACTGTCATTACCACAGTAATGGCAGTCGTGAAAGACCATTGGTGGGAAATAATTCACAGCCTGTATCAGACAAGTAAACACTAACACGGGTGTCTTGAAATATGAGGTATACATTCCTGAAGCAGGTGCACATCAGTTATAAACTGAATAGCTCTGTGAATACAGAAAAACTGACCTGGGTAATAAAAATTAATAAAAATAAAATAAATAATATATAATAATAATAATTCTAACTTAGTCCATTTATCTTGGTACTCCATTCATTTCTTTCATGGCAGAATCCTTTTAATGGAAAACCTGGAAAAAAATAGAAATAGGATTAGAGGTTTATAAAAGGAAAGTGATAAAAAAGAAACATGTATGCATATATAAATTGCTGATAACCCTCCAGATATTTGCAATGTGATTTTTTCTCTGTATTCCAAATAAGATTTGTTGAAAAGGTAGGTATATATATTTCTTAATTTCAACATAAAACTTATCTTCAAAATAATATAAATATTATATATATATATATATGCATATATATTTGTCTGTTTAAACATATCACTTATATACATGTATGCATAGTTTTATGAATACTTTTTCTCTCTCTCACACACACACACACACACTCACTATATATACATATAGATTCAAAAATATATATGCAACATTGTTTTATTTTTCTTGCCATGCACTAAATTAATAATTTCAGGAGACATGTGACAATTTATGAATATCCATTTTAATGCAATATTTCAGTGCATTTAAAATAAATTTTTGATGTTTATTGCATTCCTAATTGCACTGAAAATTATGAAAAAAAATTAATTATATATATACATTGCATGACTAATTGTTGCGGTCGACATGGTAGCTGGAGAATTTGGTTAGCTCAAATTAGTCAAAAATTATATATATATATATATATATTGTAGATTTGCCAAAGATTAAGTTAGACATGATGATGTCAGGAGGCTTTTTTGCTTGTTTTCTTGTTTATCATTTTCCAGAATTTATATAACTCTTTGCAGAAGACTAATTCAGAAAATTCTACCAGGAAAACCAGAGAGAGAGAAATTGATCTAAACTTTCAGAGATTTTTAGAACACTGTTAGGAACCTGACAGTTATAAATCACAAGAAAAATTTCTTTGCATAGCTCACCATCAAAGGTTGTAGGTTTTGGTTTAAAACTTGACACAATGACACATTACACAAATATGAATGGAATCTAGCACAAAGTTATTTTGGGAAATTGAAATAAATAGAGCTCCAAGTTACTTTATCAAAAAAATCAGAACCAACATGGACTTATTTGAGGGGGTTCTTATATATACGGAGTGGACCAAAAAAGGTGTCTAAAATTTGTTTGTATATACATAACTAAAAGGAAGGATTTTCAACAACCTTTTTCCACTTTTTAATTATACCTATTACCCTTCCAGAAAACATCAATTGATGCAATATTGTGTTATGTTTTTGAATTTATGGGAATATAAAGATAAACTACAAAAGATTGTTTGTACGGAAATGGCGTCAGTGATAAATTTATGTTTCCAAGAGCATTCAGAATTGTTTGTGAGTATTCAAACTATTAAAAAAGTTCTCTTTTGTTACTTTTATTTAGTGTTTGCTGTGCAAGTACATTCAAAATTGTTATAAAAAGAAAGGGTAGTCCAGTTACAAAATTTTGAAAGACTGTTCTTCAAAAAAGTGACCTTATTTGTCTGTAAGAAGGCTTTTAAAGAGTGTTAAAGATAATGACCCCATGAGTAGAAAAGATGGTTCAGGTCAACCTAGATTGGTAACAACAGAAAAAAAAACACTGATTTGATTGAAGAATTGACTTTGTTTGCAAGAAGATGCTCTGCATACTCTCAGGTGCTTAATAGAAAGGGGGGGGGGGGAACGCTTATTAATTTTCAGATTTTTTCCCCACCCACCCACCCACACCTTATTAAGACCCCCTGCTAATTATTTTCTTCCAATGAATGTAAGCTCATGGTGACCAAAAATAGTTTTTTGTTAATTATCTTTTGTTTTGAACGTTAATACATTCGTTGTGTTTGATCGTATTACTTACCATCATTGAACTTTAACATAAAAGTCTTTAGAAGACTTTTAAGCATTAAATTTGTTCGTTTCTTTTGTCTTAATAAAAATTCCGACTCCCCCTCCCCGTTTAATAAACCCCCCCTCGTTTTTTGCTTCTGGAAAACAATTCCGACCCCTCTAACTATTGAGATTGTATTAAGCACCTGAGAGTACACTTTTAGCACCATGTAAAATCACAGAACAAACTGGAATCAGTCGTTCTTTAATTAGAAGTTAAGAAGCAAAGAAAAAAATTAATAATGACTAAGTAAATCCACGCCCACTACATTTTGACCTCAATTTTGAACGAAAACTTTTATTGTAGTTTATCTGGATATATTCTTATAAATTCAAAATATAGCAAAATATTGCATCATATTGCATTATTGATGTTTTCTAGAAGAGGGTGTTTAGACATATTCAACAAGTGTAAAAAAACTTACTGCAATGTCTTTCTTTTTATATTAGTTATATACAAACGAAATTCAGGCACAATTTTGGCCTACCCTGTATGTAAAACTTGTATCATGATTTTTCTAATATATGCATATATATATATCATATATATCTAGGCTCGAATCAAGAAGATCATGCAAACAGATGAGGAAATAGGGAAGGTTGCTGCTGCTGTTCCTGTTATCATATGTATCCTTTCAATTTTTCACAACTTTATAATTCAATTTTAAATTGAAAATGTTCTTGGCTAAATAAGTGTTTAATCACAGAAGGAATTTTTGGGACATTTTCCTCAAAATAGTTCATTGAAATAAGAAGAGAAAGTTTAAGTTGAACATTAATAGAAAACAATCCTTAACATATCATAGCACGTTCATTAGAGATATTTCTTCAGTCATTGGTAGAAACCACAGCAAAATACACAAACGAACGAAAAGCTAAAACCATGACAACTGCCCACTTGTAAGTTTTATTTATTTTTGCATCAGTATCAATGCTAAATATCATAACAGGTTTTTTGCTCTTCATCACATAATAATAGATTACATTCTATTCCTGTGAGAGATAAAAAATATAAATTGTTAAAAGGAAATTCGTTTTAATGCATGACATTTTGTTTGATTATTTTATAGAAGGGAATTTTTTGTATTTGATATTTTTATTTATTTAACGGGATTTGTTCTGTTATTCTTTCGAAATATTTATCTCCTATTGGTTCACTAATAAGGTAATAAAATCTTATTGTTTTATCATTTTTGTGATGTTCTTTCTGCACTGCCACTCAATGAAGTGATATAATCTTTTTGACTTTTTTCCATAGAAAACACTGTATAGAAAGTGAAGGGAAGTTTGATTTTTTAAAAGATTTGGTTGCTAATATTGCAGATGTTGCAACACAAGAAGAAGAAGATGGGGCTGCTGGTGGTGGTGGTGAAAACGGGGATAAACCTAAACGAACGTATGAAATTAATATTTTTACATGCTTGATATTATCTATATTGTTTTTATGATGTCCTATGATTTCCTTGTTTTCAGCCTTCCAATATTTGTAAATTTTGGTTCAATTGCCGAATCTCTAATAAACACCTTTTCTGTCAAGAAGGGGCGTTTGTAATACATAATTATTTATATTATTCAGTGTTAATTTAATTTTTAAAGATTTTTAGGGGCGCTCATTGAAAACAGGCGTTAAATAGAGATCAGGCTTTTATTTTAAAACTAAGAAAATTTGAATTTGAGTATTCATAACTGCATACCCGACATGGATTTAACCAAATTATTCAAAAGTTGAGAAAATTAATTATTTATATAAATATTGATTGTGCAATGAGAAGTATACTTTTACAAGGGATATATATTTGAATCGATAAGATGTTTACTTAATATTTACTTGATAAGATGTTTACTTAATATTTACTTGATAAGATGTTTACTTAATAAAACTTCTCTTATTCAGGAGGCGACCACGTCAGCCAGCAGGCGAAAGAAAGAAGAAAAATAAAAAACCTTCTTCATCTGAAGAAGAAACTGATTCTACTTCAGAAACTGTAAGATCATTTTTCACTTTTTATCATGCAGGTACCGAGATTTTGGTGTGTTTATAGTTTATAATTTTCAATTTTCAATCACTACATTTTTACAATGTACTTACAAGATACAGTTGGATTATTCAGGGTGACCACGGGGGCTGGAAAAGCTGGAAAAGCTGGAAAAGCTGGAAAATCAGCTATTTTTTGAAATTGGGCTGGAAAAGCTGGAAAACCAGTACTAAT
>JAUEKX010177549.1:5085-23214 GCA_031834005.1 Dendronotus venustus
ATAGTTTTTTTTTCACCTTTTAACAGTCGATGCGAAATATGTAGGACACTTAAGATATCGCTTTATTCGCTGTGGTATCTATTTACAAAAGATCTCTAGAAACGCCGATAATGAAAAAATTCGGGAAAATAAGATGACTGTTAATTTTTTTTTTCTTTTTCAAAATATAACAACGATAGCAAAGTAATGATTTTGTACGGACAACTTTTTTCACGGACGTTTACGTTTTTAAAAAAAATAATCACCATTGACTTCATAATACACAACAATATTTCTACCCTAGAAAATTACCATCTAGACAATTGACACCCTTTTTATAAAAAAAACTCGTTTTAACGCGAAATGAAATCGCTTAAATTTGATGAGATTTCGCATAATGGCATTAAGCTATACTGAATGGTTATATTGAAATTTATATCATTTATTGGACCTTATTATTACGTCGGACTAAAGTATTTGTCAGACAATATTTGAAGTTGAAGGGGTGATTTTATGAGGTGGGTTAGATGGAAATGCCGAATTGGCTCACCGGGTCGAGAACCGGGTTTGTGTGGAAAAAATGAATCTGGGTTAAGGCGGCAAAAACAATTTTGAATTATATGCAAAAGCATGGACGCGCTTGCGTCTTTTCGCAATACTCGGTCTTTAGTAAAAAATCCTATTAGTTTTAGATTGTGTTTATATGAGAAAAGTTGTCCTGGATCAACTCGGCAATGTGACCCAACCGAACCCATCTCAACCCGGGTCAGCTTGGCAAGTGAGTTAACCTGGGTCAATTTCCTCATATAATCTCCCCAAAAGGGAGTCTGTTGAGCCACAGGTGTCCATCGCCACCGCCTTATATCTACAGGTTCTCTTGAAGCGTTGAACAACGAAGTTCACAGTAACCTGAATAAATTTTTTGTTTGTTTACGATGTTGAAATAAATCCAATCGTAAAACAAAGCTACAAAGTATTTTATTTATTACATAGTGTATTTTATATTTCCTTATTGGTAAATTTTTAAAACATTGTAATGAAAACAGATAATATTTATATCAGATAACTTATTATCTTAAGCTATTCGGATAATCCAATTACATTAATTTGGTAATTAGTTGTATATGTCAGTTAAAGATAACAAAAATACACAAAGCTTAAACTAATGGGTCATTTTAGTCATTTTTCAATTATCTATTATGCCAAATTTCATCAAAATTGGAGCACCTTCACTTTCAAATTTCGTGCATTATTTGCATGGTGTTGAAAATCCCACTTCGTGCGAAGTCGCGGTATTCCAATGATTTTAAATACGATCATCATTTCATTGCATATATCAATAGTAAGCTATTCATCTCGAGGTTATATGAGTTTCAATCGCAAACACTTACACAGGGTAGCCACTGGCCCTGGAAAGTCCTGGAAAAGTGGAAAGTAAGTTTTGTGTTGAAAAGTGGATGCAAAATTAACTCTCATCTAGTTTTGGAAAAAAAAGTGAGAAAGTTCTTGAAAATTAATGGAAATGTTCTGGAATTCAAAAATTGAGTAGACATCTAGTTAAGCCTTTAAGCACAAGCCCCTTTTGGGAAAACGCAGATTTGAAGATTGAACTTTCAGTAGTAAGTGTACTTTTCAAATGATAACGATGAAAGCTGTTGTGCTTTGTCAAAATTAAACGTGCTTGTTATTATTCGATAGGAAATTTAATTCTTTTTCATACTGGCCTCGTATTCAAGTAGTCAAAAATACTCAAAAGTTACGGTTTCAAGAAGCAGACACGGTATTTTGGACTCCAAATGGGCGGATATATAAAAATAGAACCACTTTCATCAGCCTCGTGTAGACTTAATCCTTGAAGTGCCGGTGTTGGGCATGTACGGTATTTGGGATCTAAAAAACCATGTCTGTTTCCGATGGCTGTAATTTTTTACTACTTGAAAATCAAGGTCGTTGATTGGTGCCCAGTCGAAAGAGAATTTCTTTTCTAACGATGGTAATTTTGGTTTAATCACAGCATCTGCGAGCCACATTTGAAAGTTGGGCAAGTAAGGTGTAATTCTAATTGTAAATGGAAATATTGTCAAATCTACGGCAAATCATTTTATCTTTTTTTTTTTTTACTTACACTATAGTTGGAGATGCCAGCATTGCGTACACTCTCCATCATAGAGATTAACGGAATCGGTTTCTCAGACAGCGAGTGCGAAAAGCTGAAAAAGATCATGAAGGAGAAACTCTCCAGTTTGGAGAAGCAGTGCTACCAACTGGCCGGCCGCACCTTCTCGCTAACGTCGCCCGACGATGTAGGTAGGGTACTTTTTCTTGATCTTGCTCTCCCTTGCGATGGAAAGGGCGGCGAAAATGGCCGCACGACAAGAACAAGCCGCGCGGGTGGTGTGAAAAGCAAAACCAAACACTTTCGTACGTCCAAGGATGTTCTCGAGAAGCTCGTAAAATACCACCGTCTGCCGAAGTTGATCTTACAGTGGCGTAAAATCAACAGCACCTTGACGAAGATCGTATATCCGGTACAAAGGAAGAAAGTAGAACACGCAACAGAATGCTCCCCTGCGCATCGTGTTTACTGCCAAGCACAGTTCCACACGAGCACTGGCCGCGTCACTTTCACTGAACCTAACATCCAGAATGTCCCTAAAGAGTTCGATGTAAAAATCTACGCTCCTGGTGGAAGTAGTAAAACTAGTAACAGTTCTTCGCAGGCCGATTCGCCCGGGCTAGTCAAGGTTGTGAGTATGCGGAGCACCTTCGTTCCGAGTCAAAGTAGCGTGTTCGTTTCGGCTGACTACTCCCAGCTAGAGCTCCGTATAATGGCACACCTCTCTTCAGATAAAAAACTATTAGACGCCATCAACAATTCAAAAGACGTTTTCAAGACCATAGCGTGTGAGATATATCGCGTCGGCCATGTGGACGATGTTAACGGTGTGCAACGCCAACAGGCTAAACAAGTCTGTTATGGAATTCTTTATGGGATCGGCGCTAAATCACTATCCGAACAGTTGGGAACGTCTGAAGATGAGGCTGGGATGTATGTGGAGAGCTTCAAGCGTAAATATAAAGGAGTGAACAATTTCATAAAGAAAAGCATTGAGAATTGCCGCAAGAACGGTTATGTTCAAACGATGGCCGGTCGTAAGCGCTACTTACCCTCGATTACATCTTTGGACACTCACGCACGCGCACAAGCTGAGCGGCAATCAGTAAACACAGTCGTCCAAAGATCCGCGGCCGACCTTGTAAAGAGCGCTATGAATCGTATCCATGTAAAGTTACATGAAAAGTTCGAGTGTCCTTGTTTGAAGAAAAAGGTCTCCTCTGCTAAGGCTCTAATTCAACGGGGTGCGTTTTTAGTGCTCCAAATACACGACGAGCTTTTGTACGAAGTAAATGGAAAAGATGTTGATTTGGTTGTACAAATCATTCGTGAAGGCATGGAAAACGCCTATAAACTATCCGTCAAAACCCCTGTGAAAATCCACATTGGAAATAACTGGGGAAACCTGAAAGACGTGTAGAATTGAATGTTAATTATATTTTTATAAAATTCCTGTCTCTATTCTGTGTAAAGACTCTATATTAGTCGGCTTTCTTCGCCTTCGTCTAAATGAACGAAAATCGAAAATCGCGATGAGTAAACAAAACGGCGACAGTCATCCAATCTCGATGTATCTCGCCTTTGGTAGATGAATATCCTATTTCTCATGCCTACATCATGCCTCAAATGTATGACTTACGGGTTATCACAGCAGTCTATCAGAGACCAGCTCAAATCGTTAATTCTTGTATCGGGCACTTTTTCAAATTTGGCAAAAGAATTAGGAATATTATTTGCTAGTTCTTACCAAGTAATACTGTTAGCGTTTGAGGAAAAGAGACTTCCCTTCCCATGTTGAAGAAATACTTTTGTCTAAATTTTTTTTTTTTTTGATTTGTTTTAAGTGATATGTTTTTTAAAATTCTTCAAATATTCATGTGTTTTGCTTGTAATTATAAAATATTTAGCAGAAATTAAGTGTTTTTGTCATCGTTATGTGAAGTAATTTTTTTGATGAAATTTTATTATTACTATTATTATGGAGTCGTCTTTTTTTTTAAATATATATGTATAATATTTATACGGTGATACGATTGATGATAAATTATACGTTTTTTTTTTGTTGGTGAATTTCGGAAATATAAATTTCATAATTGATGAAAAAAATTTGTTTGTATATTTGTCATCAAATAGAAAGCCTCATAAATGCATTCAGTCGCCCACCCCTTTTTTCCCCGCCTTATTTTTCTATCATATATATCTCTTAAAAATAAAACCTGTTTTTATTGTGAATTGAGCGCCTATTTCTTCTCTTTTTTTTTTCTTTTTTTGGTGTAAGGGACTTTTTGAGGGTTTTTTTTCTCTTTCTTTCATTCTTATGATGGAAGTCTGTCTGCTATCATGTTCTTCTATTCTTCTTTCTTATGCTTGTTCGTGTGATGCTTTTGTTTATTGTTTTGATCATAAAAGAAAAGTCAAAATAAAGGTGTGACCGATCTTTGATCAATTATTGATGAAACCCTCTTAAAAATAATGATCAGACCAACTGATTAATTTGGCGAAGTTCTCTCTATACACGAGCTTTCCTTTTTTTTTCTTTATATTCCCTTTTTTTACCCTTTGTCTCTTTTTTTTCATTTTTTCTTTTCATTTATTGTCGTAAAATGTGCGCCCACTTTTCTCATATTTTCATATATTTTTCAGATGAAGAATGAAAATGTATATAAAAAATAAAAACAGTCGCCAGTTGAAAAAAATCTATTGCCAATCAAGAAAAAGTGTACTATTTCTATATACAAACTATAGTCATCCTTCTCATTTCGAGTCTGTTATTTTTCGTGTATTTTTCTCTTCTTGTCTCTCTCTCGATCTCCTTTGCGCAACGCAATTTGAAATTACTGTGGAAAGTGTTATTCTCAACACCATGTATTTCGTATTTCTCTTTCGTTCTTCTTCATCCCTCAACAAGCAGGTGGGCTTCCTCACAACAACAAAACCCTTTATCCTCTCTCCCTTGCTTTAATTTCTTATACTCTTAAAATACAACACATTAAATAGAGGACAGCGGGAAAGCGCCACTTTCACCTTAACAAATCATGTGAATTATATTCTCAACGTTATTCTTAAAATCATAAAGCTTGTACAATTTATTCGTCAGATTTGTTATTAGCCTGTTTTTTGTTTTGTTTTTTTGTCAAATTTGAGCTTCTTGGTCTTGTAAAAAAAAACTCATGTATTCCTTCCTAAATATTTAAATATTTTCGTATATTTTTTACACCAATCTTGAAAATTAAAGTGAGATATGTGTATCAACAGAGTTTCTGCAGAGACCTCAGCTAGGGCTTTGCACATAGCTTTGAAACAAATAAAAGGGGAAAAATCAATATTTGCATTTAAGTAATTTTACTATTTAATGAGTGCAGAAGACATTAATTTAGGATGAGCTAGCGTATTAAACTATATCTCCCGAATTATATAAATATATATATATAAGAATATAACAAACCAGTATAGCAAATATAAAATTATAAACCTTTCATTTATTTTTAATGTTAAGTGGAGGGGAGAAAAAAGTTTCCTTCTTAATTTCTTCAATATTTTATAGGTCATGCTCTTTTTCTTTAACTTCTTTATTTATTTATCTTTTTCTTTATTTTTGTTCGCCTATAAATTCTTTAAAATACTGTTAATCTTTTAAATGGTTTTGCTACTTCTAGTTTCAATTTCAATTTTTATTTTTATTATCATCTGTCGCTATATAACAGTAAATATCTTATAAAGATAGAGAGATTTTTTAATATCTTTATAGTTTAATTAAGAATGGTATTAGATTTTATATATTTAGAAATAGTGGAATTAATGCTCTAATATATATTTATGTTTTATTCTTTTATTTTTTTCTCTTTATTATTGATACCTTTTTAGGGATTTTTTTAATTTTTTTTGTGAAGTGTGGTGTGTGGTTTCTTCTTCGTACTTTTCGACACGCAGATATCACATAACTATTTTGTCAAAGTTTCTCTTGCACCGGCTCTTCTACTTTGGAATAGAGTGGTCACTCTCTCTATCTTGGCTACCTTCTACCTCGAACAGAAAGCTCAGATTATTTATGTAGCCTTTTTTTTTGGTCCCTGGCCAGTTTGTGTTAGAGCGAGAGAGTTCACTGTATGATTCCTCTGCTATTGTAGACATTTTTTTATTACAAATTTCAGTCTCTATACTGTTACACTTCGAAGCCTACCGGAACTAATTTCTATATTTTGCATGACTAATTTCCGTGATGGCAAACGTCTAATTTTAACCTTTTTGAAAGATTTTTGGTTTGACTTTTGGTTTAAGATTATTCTTTTGATGTTTTGCATGGTGTTAATTGTTGATGTTAATTTTTTTTTTTTTAATTACATGTTCAATTTCTCATGGAGTCCGGAACAAATAAACATCCCTTTAAATATTCGTGATTTATTTTACACACATACAAATAATATTATGAATTTTTGAAATGCAAAACAATTTTTTTTTCAATAATGAATGCTACACATTTTTTTCATTCGCAAAATCATGAGTATAAAAAACGTTTGATGAATTGAAGATTCAGCGAGATTTTTTTTATCAATCTAATACGGTATTACGGAACGACTTTTTTTATTGTGAATGGCACGAATGGTGGTATTGCAGGTGGTATGATAATGTAGATGCGTGTTTTCCATTCAGAGATATATCTTCCGATTCATTTATCTCAACTTTTGCGTTTATGTTGCTATAGAATCCCATGTTTCAGTGGGAAATCTGTTCTCGCATCGATTCATTATTCATCAACATTGATAGTGAGCCTTTTCATGTTTATTGCTCATCCTTTCCTTCCTCTATTTTTTTTTTAGTCTTTTGTACGTATTTTATAAGAAACCAGTTTATAAGAAACGTTAGCCTTATTTGGGAACATTTAAGAAACTTCAGTCAGGCTGAAAGCTAATCAGCTAATCAATATGGAGACTAAAAAGTTACATGAGAGCGAATATAAAAACACATTCCAAGATCACAAAGACTAAATCCACGAAACCTTTGAGCCACAAAGTTACCCAACTTTAATGCTGGAACGAATGTTCTTATAAAAAGTTTCTATACCCTAATTCTAATGCTTCCTGCTCGTTTTTTTTATACAATTTTATTTTATTTGTTGTTTTTCCCATTGAACTTTTTATTGTACCATTCTTGAAATGTTCTTAATTTTTGGGCAATTTAACCTTCTTTGAACTTTCTACAAAAAATCAAGTACTGTTTTGTGTTATAATTACGTATTCCTTTTATCATCCAAAAGTACATTAATTAATTGACTTGTCATCTTATAATGACCTACTATATCTGTTTTTGTTGTTGGTGGTGCGGTGTAATGGATTGTTTGTGTCTTACGAGAAAGCCATATGTCCATACTGATAACTAATTGTCGATAGCCACGTTTTTTTTTTTAATTCTCACCTTACTATCGATGCCATCTTGGATTGAATAAAACATCTTTTGCTCGTAAATGAATACAGATTGTGCGAAAAGCAGAGAAGGAGATGTTTTGAAGGCGAGAAATTAGTGCCATTACAAGAATGTATGGGCAACTGTTACAGTAATTATCGGTTATTTATTGCACATGTCTTGTTTGTTCATTAAAAACTCGTTATAATATGATTAATTGTAATAAATGAAGTTTTTGTTTCCTAATCACTTCTTAATTGTTAGCTCAAGATGGCAAATCAGATTTTTTCAATTTTCTTTTTGCGATTTGATCGTCAAGGTCACGTGATCAAAACAAAGAAATTCTTTTTAAAAATGTCTTCAAGTTTTGAGTGTTTTTGATTTCCGCGAAGTCTTTGGCTTTTAGATGTTTTGAAATGAGAATTTTTTCTTCAAACCATTCTTCCTTTCCTCACTACTCGGCATTTTACCAACAAAAACCCTAATAAATCTGTTTGTAATGAGCGGTTAATATTCGTTTCACGCTCGAACACCGCGAACTTTTTCTCTTATACTTTTTTGCCTCCCTTTGACTTCAACATCTGTAGGTTTAGGTGACACTTCTAAAAATGAAAAATTTCCACTCATTTTTGTTCTTTTTTTTTATCATTGTTTTTGTTTGTGTTTTTTTTTTTTATACCGTTTATAAAAAAAAAAAAAAAAAAAAATGCATTTAAAAAAATTCGTGATGTCGAAATATAGCGTAAACAATTTCATTTGAAATTAACTGAGAGAAACACCTGCCGTTTTTGCGCATGCGCGATGAGAATGAGTTGAGCTTTTAATAGTAAATTGTGGTTGTTCGCTAGACAGGTGCTTGGTTCACTGATTGTACATGCACAGCAAAGTGTGCTCAAAACAATTTCTACTTAAGAAAGCGAGCATAGAAAACACGAGTGTAAAAAGAAAACATAATATTTGTTCGAAGCAGGGGATCGGCCGTGCTGTTTAGTTGTTGAGAGGGGAGGTTTGTGTTTTTATATTATTAGTGGAACGGCTCCCATGAGACATTGTTGTTAAAAGTATGTCGCATCTGTTCACTGCTGATTCTCTTGGGAGAGATTTTTTATCAAAAAGTTTAGGTGCATTACCTTCGTCAAGAATGCCACCATCTTTGCTACACAATAGTCCTTCGATGCATGGAAATATTCCTTCTCAGGTAGGTGATTGTCTGGGTTTAAATATGTTTTATTAATTCTAACTATTATCTGTTCTTTTCTCTCTTATTTTTCGTTTTGGTGTATTATTAAACAAGAAAGCTACATAAACATAAAAGACCAGAGCATCAATATTTAATAGAAGTATTTTACTGATTATGATATTTTTGTGTTGTCTGCAGTTGGTTTATACTGTTCATTAGCAAATATAACATTCCTTCACTGTTATATAATTTATTGTGTTTTGTAATCTCGTGTTTACTTTTCGAAACGTGAAAAGAAAAGGAGGTTTAACCGTGTAAACAAGAGAGCATCATCTAACGGCCTTTTTATTTTGTAAAGAACAACGAAAATTGAAGAGTAAAAGCATAGTTTGGGTTCTACTTTTTTAGGGGGTCTTGTGATGAGGTTTTCTTTCCTTTTGCTAATGGCAATTTTTATTTGCTATCCCGTGCGTAATTATAGAATATAAAAAGTCGATGAATATAAAAATAAATAGAGAGTTCTAGAAAACAATAGATGGTTCACACAAAACACGTTGTTAATTTTTTTTGGTTCTTTCTTTTTTTCTTTCGATGTTTTGAAATTAAAAACAAAAACAAAAGAAAAAGAAAAAAAAGAAAAGGAGGAAAAGAAAAGAAAGGTCATAAGACACAAAAAATATATAATCATATGTGCATTTAAAGGGGAAAAGAAAGGCTCGATTCTTCCTATCAGTTCGCTCGTAACAAGAAGCAGCAAAGGGAGAAGAAAAACAAAGTGAAGCCGGGCACCGTTTTTTCTTCTTTCTTTCTCATATTAAAAAAAGTTTTTATACAAATAAAAAGGAAAGGTTTTTGAGAAAGAAAAAAAAAACAGTATAAAAATCATGGATAAAATAGATAGCAAACAGTTTGTAAATAAACTCGTAAGTCGTATACTCTTTTTCTTTTGTAGTGGGTCTCTTCTACGTTGTTTTGGTGGATAGGGGTTACAGTGTGTATCTTTCATACGGGAAAACGCTGTGAAAAATATATTATTTTAGTTGTTGTTAGAGATATTCTGAATAGTTATAATAAAGAATAAAGTGAAAATACGATAGTGTCGAGGAACGCTGTGGTATAGATGCATTCAAGCTGTTAAGAATGGTTTCACCTCATGAATAATGAAACAGATCAAATTGTTTCGAAGACGCCTTTACGAATATTCAGCCTACCCTTCCGCTGAGAAAACGCGAGAACAAAACCTTTGATTTGATTTTCTCTCGAACGCCGATTCTCGCTATTCAGCGTCGGATCACATAACAACTAATTTGTTGTATTTAGAAATAGATAGATTTCTGCTAAATGCAGCATGTGAGGTGTAGTTTTTTCTCAGATTACAAAGGCATTCAATGCAGTTTTTCAAAACAGGGTTTAAGCAAATAATACACATTGCAAACATTTCTTGTATTTTGGATGGTAAAATTCTTATGATTATGCATTTTTTTAAACTTTTTTAGGTATCAGGTATGTTTGAAACTAACCTAGATGATTCACATTTGCTGACTTCTCATCTCGACTCGATGAGTAAGTATCTACCAAAGCCGGGTGGCATAGCCAAGATGCCGACAGCTTTTCTAAACAGCCTGCACGCGGCCAACCCCGACCCGACTCAATACGACCCACACGATATCCTCGATCAAATCTCTGCTTCGCTTCAACCGAATGCTTCAGAAAACTCATACGAGCATGGGCCATCAGCTACTTCTACGAATTACTCAACTTCACACCTTTTGTCGCCATCTTCAACCTCCTTTTCTTCATCCACCTTCAGCAACGGCAACTTCTCCAACTTCAACAACACATTCGCTGCTGCCGCTGCTGCAGCCGCAGCAGCCGCCGCCCAAGTGGGACAAGAGAGCGAATGCACGCCCCGCGAGTTAGAATGGTTTGCTGAACGATTCAAGCAACGACGCATAAAACTGGGCGTGACCCAAGCCGATGTGGGTGGTGCCCTTGCCCACCTCAAATTACCAGGAGTTGGCTCGCTCAGCCAGTCCACCATATGTCGGTTCGAATCATTAACACTTAGTCATAACAATATGATGGCTCTAAAACCTGTTTTGTCCGCCTGGTTGGACGAGGCGGAGCGTGCGAACCGCATGAAAGCGAAAGACAGCGCGTTCTTGCCGAACGCCGATAAAAAGCGGAAACGTACTTCGATAGGTGCAGCAGAGAAACGCTCGCTGGAGGCTTACTTCGCTATGCAGCCGAGGCCGTCGAGTGACAAAATAGCGGCTATAGCTGAGAAATTAGACTTGTCGAAAAACGTGGTACGTGTATGGTTTTGTAATCAGAGGCAAAAGAAGAAGAGAATGAAGTTCTCTGTTCATTAAAAATATATAATATTTATGTTATTATACGGCCTTACCCAAAAAACCGACAGTAATTTCCGTAGACAAGCAGTTTTTTTGTGTTTTCTTTTGATACAGATTCTTATGTATAGTTGTAACAGTATCTGAAAATTAATCTTTTTTTGTATATACTGTTTTCTATATAAGAACAACCTTATAAGAACAGTGAGGTTGAAATTTAACGTTGAAAACTATAGGTCAATTGACAATTTCGAGCTGAATTTCTTATTTAAAAAAATGAGCCTCAAGTTCAGATTTTCACAAAAAAAAATTATTTTATTTTTCAGTTTAGAACCATATAAGTAAAACGTAGATTGAAAGAGAAAGTTTTACACAATTACATATACAGTACATAAATATATATCAATGAATATATCATGAAAATTAATATAATTATTTCATACAATGACTGACGAGAAGGTTTTTACAGAAACCTACTTTTTTTTGTGTGTGAGTTTATTTTTGTGTTTTTTATGTTGTTAGTTATTTTTGACGACATTTCAGATGTTTTTAATGTGTCGCATTGTCGTGTTTTTTTGTTCATCTTTTTGTTGTGAGAGGTTTTGTTATTTTTTTCGTTTCTTATAATCACTTTTTCATTTTTTTTTTATTGCAGTCGTTTTCGTTAAAATTTCCTTTTTATCACCTCTAAATATCATTTTACCTTCTTTTTTTTTTAATTTTTTAATTTTTTTTTAATGTATATAGCTTGTACATTAGTATTAATCTCAGTCTTTTTTTATTATTAACTTGCACTTTGTAACTTAGAAAGTGTCAACCGTTTTTAACCAGAACAAAATTATCATGTTATAAAACTAGAGAATGAAATAAATAAAATAAAAAATAACAAAAATACTAAATTCTCTGTTTTGTTGATTAACTATTGAAGATAAAAACAACTTTGCTTTTGAAAATTTAATAAAAATTCACACTTGTTTTTATAAAAAAAACCTTTCCTAGTGTTTCCTTACGTCGAAATTTCGATAATTTTTAAGAATAGTGAATTGCTAAAAAACAGTTTTGGAGACCATAAATAAAATAAATTTTATGTTGTTTTTGGCACAAACTTTTGAATAGAACAACAAATCTCGCTCTTGTCTCCTTTCGAACTTTCCTTCCTAATCGATATTGTCCAGTGCATGACTAATACTGAAAATCTTTGGACGGTTAACCTTCATATCTATCTCTTAGACAACTTTGAAAATACTCGAGGTTTTTTTAAAGGCCAAAAAAATTAGCTTACGTGCGTGTGCAAATAAATTTTGGAACTGCAGTGCTCAATTTTCTTCATCACAGTGAAAATATGAGCAGTCAAGAAGGAATCAAAAGTTGTAGGAAAAACGAAACTGAATGGAGTACAAAGTTAGTAGTTCTAGGTTCAGAAGTAAATAAATGATTTAAAAGCAATCCGTGTTCTCCTTTGTTGTTTTTAAATAGTTGATGAGATTTTCTTCATCGAGATAGAAGTTAGCTTGTTTACTTTTTCACTCATAAAATATGAATGCCGATAATATATTGAGGGGCAAGCCGAGTACTAAAAATTTAATGATATTTTTTGTTTGAGAACCTTAGAATTATGAAAGTCGAAATTAATAACCTCTTTTCTTATTTATGAAGGCATTATATGTAAAATAACTATAAATTTTGATGTGTCTACGTCTGATGAAATGCTCATTTGTTTGTAGAGAGTAGTTATAAAACTGTTATTTTCATAATTTTGTCCACCTTTTTTTTCTCTCTCTGGTCTCATATTTTTGTGTTTTCACCATATTCCCTTCCCGTTTTTTAATCATCAATATATCTGTAAAAAACACCTGCCTCGCTAAGTGAAGTTTAAAAAAAAAAGAGATCTATAAGAAAAGTTATAAAAATGAGATTTTACTCTCGTGTCTTTCAGACAACATTATAAAATACTGGTTTCTTTTTTATGGAAAGAAAGTTTTTTTTCCCTCAAAAATAAAACAAAGGTTGAATCAAATCTTTAAAAAGAAAGGAAAACTCGCGTACCCATTTGCCCCTTTTCCTCTTTTCGTAATGGCCATATAGTTTTGAAAAATATAGGAAATAATTAAAAAAAAAACAAAAAAACCAAGTAGAAATATATGAAGGGGATAACACACGCCTTACTTCTTTTATAATAAGAGAGAGAGAGAGGGCAAAAGAAAACCAAAATTTCCGATCAAAAAATAGGAAAACGTATAGCTATATATCCCGAACCGAACCGAACAACAACAAAAAAAAAATTGATAATCGGTGGGGCTATCATGTTATGACTCAAGCTCCTCTTGTCCTATTATTCCTTTATCTCTTCGCTTCCATTTTTTTTTTTTATTCAAAAAGGAATAACAACATCAAGAAAAAACGTGTTTATCAAAAGAAGAAGAAGGAGATGGGTAAGAAAGACCTTAAATTCCCTAACTCACTGACAAGTGTTCAAATGATGATTTCAATTTCTTTGAAATAAAATGAAAATATTATTCTATAATATTCACCGGAGTCACTTTTCCTTTTGTGTATAATTCATTCCCTTGTTTTCACTCAACCGACCTTTCGCGTTAGAGTGACGTCATTAGGATGACGTAAAAACAACGTCAAAATAACATAGTACAAAAGTTGTATATTAGCCTAACAGTGGCATGGTAACCCAAAAATATTAAAAATGGTGAAACGGGGAAAAGGCTGACTTACCAAAAATAGACCAAAGTTATAAAAATAGTATATTAAGGCATCAAAGCTAAGTGGGCACTCAGGCTGATTCAGCATTGCCATTTACTGTCACGCACTGCACCTCTTACAGTGCCAATAATCATGATATGCTAATTGTTGAAGGCTGGTTTATTAAGTATTTTTTTGACTTTAGAGTAATCTTTTGAGCGTAAATATTTGAGTTTTTCAGAAAGACAAAGACATTGGTAGAAATACATCCTTAAATGACAAGGAAATGAAGACATCATTTTTCCCCATTTTTTGCAATATTATACAGAATAGACCCTAAAGAGAGGAGATTTCTTTCAAGGTTATCAACTCTTTTATACATAAAACGAATCATAAAAGATAAATTTCTTGCCTCCTCCTAACTCTTGAAATTTTTGAAGATGAAAAAAAAACTTTTGAGAATACAGTGTAATCCAGATGACTCAAACTTCCAGTAACTCGAACTGTTTATTTTTTAATTACTCTTGAACTCTCACTCTCACCTCACTCAAGCCTTTCTCGTAACCCCTCGAAAATTCGATAACTCGAATAATTTTCTTGGTCCCTTTAGAGTGCACTGTATCCTTATTTTTACGGGAAAAAAAACTTTTGTATTCAGTTGAATTAAAATTTGCAAAAATAGCAAGAATATTTAAATAGAAAATAAGTTTATAACCTTAACATACTACTTATCAATAATCAATACACGGTTGAAGGAAGGGGAAATCAAACCTTTAAAGTTTGATTCCGCCAAGTTTAAGTGGGATTGACGAGGAAAAGAAAGTCTATTTTGCAAATTGTAACGTCCGTGAGCTAAATATTACAAGCAATAATTACAATGGTAAAACGCTTATTATAATACTCCAATTTGTATCAGTTTTCAGAGGCGCACCTAGAGGGTCGCCAAACACATGTGAAGGAGAGTGAAAAACAATTATCTTTGAGTGTTTCTCAACAGATCACAGTCTCTTTGTTCTCCTACGCATGTGTTTGCCGACACCCTCCTCCCCTCTAGGTACGCCTCTGGTTTTTATAATCACACTCTGTGTACAAGTCAGTACATAAAGACCATAAACGTTTACAAACGTCGCAAATGTTGTTGTGTTTTCGTGGGGTGGAAGCAAATTAAAAAGATTTTCACACAGGAAACAGTAATGACAACACCACGATGTGGTTTAATACACTCTGTACCGTCCTTCAAACAGCTGTAATTCTAGGCCAGCATAGGATGTTCAAACGACATCGTTTTAACGTTATTCCTACACACACAAAGAATTCATTTCTGTAGAAGCGATAGGAATACTTCGTGTGGAACCTCAACCTTGCCAAATTTCTTCATCCTCTTTTTACCCTCTTTCTGTCGATCCAACAATTTTCGTTTTCGCGTTAAATCGCCACCATACTAAATGAGCAAGTTTTTAAGATTGTTTTAAAAGTTAGAAGTTGCTGCGGGGTGAGGTTGGACTCTCGCAAAGAACATTTCTTCCTTCTTGCCAAATGATCCTGGTCCATTTTTCAAATTCATCCCGTGTCAAATTTCCTTTACTAACTTGGATGCTAATTCCAGCTATTAATTTGAAATGGAAAACGGCCTAGCTTAACGCTATCACAAAGAAATTTGACACTTCAGGAAGTTACCCAAATTATCTCATAGTTGCAACAGAATAAGCTAAGGCCTATAAAACCCAGAGAGGGTATGTGTATAATCAAACTTACACATTTCGCAGTGACATCCTTTCTGACAGGTTTGACGACATCTCTCGCTACAACTTTTCCACGGACAGCAGCTTGTATGATGACTTCGAACAGTTGTCGCGGAATCACGTTCTTCAACTTGAAACAATAACTTTTGCCGACGTCTCGCACTTTCGACCGATGGACGATTGTACTTAACGCGTCGACTGTTTTGCCGTTTAATAAAATGTCCAACTATTTTAGGAAAGATGAAAGACGAATAATTACACCGTTTTTTTGTCAAAATTGAGTCTTTTTTTTTAAGATCCTTTTCTAAACCTTTTATAGCTTTTTCATTTTTGGGAAGTCTGCAATTTTAACTGCTATTTGCCAAAAACACGTTTCCATAATGAAAAATGACCTAGTTATGACAATTTTTGTGTAGGCTCCTAAGTGCAAGTTCCTACAAATTAACCCAATTTTATGATTCTTTTTTTCAAATAGTCTTCAGAGCACAACCTAGAAAAAACTGGGTCTGAATATCAGGTTATACAAATTATCTTTTGACACAATAAGCGCGCCGATTCTCGTGAATTACGCAAAATTTAATACGCACTTGAAATATTCTTTAAGTTACAATATTACTTTACCCTGTCACTGATAATCAGAGAAGTATCTAGAGTGCATCAAACATCTGTGAAGGAGAGCTAAAATCAATTATCTTAAGGTTTTTTTAAGGATAAATACTTTTGTTACTCTCCTCCAGAGATGTTTCAAGCACCCTGGATCTGCCTCTGATGCAATTATAATAATAAATAACATATAAATTACCTTTTCGATATCAGTCTCTTGATAGCCACATTCTTCGTAATCAAAACTAAACATCAATCATCAAATGCAAGCTTAGAGCTCTTATTCTGCTCATCAAGTACAATAAACAACTTAATCAATAAATAAATATTTTCTAGGATATCAGGCGTACAAGAATATTTATACACGTTTTTTTATAAGAACGTCTAAATTTCATCTAAGGTTGATTGTTTTAGCTTATTTTCACAAAAAAAATACAAAATAGGAAATTTTTGATCCTGAATTCTGGAATTTCTAAAAAAAGGAAAAAGGAAAAAACAATGTTCTAAAAAAAAATTATTCTAGGCTCAATTCGTTCTCACTAATTGATAAAGGAATTCAGGCTGAACATGTTCTTAATTTTTGGCCTCGACTTTCTAGGTTCTTAAAAAAAAAAACGTATATTGTGATTATAAGAAGGCTAAGAGAAGATTTATACTTTGCTTGATATGGTTACTTAAAAAGGAGATAATACTTAGACCTTATCGGTTGGAATCGCTTAGTTCTACCTTGCATAGCCAGATGATATTGATTTGATACTGTCGAAAAAATCGACGACCACCTCATTCAACGGTAATTTATATTTCATCATTATTCGGTGATCATCGATATACGAAATATTCATCTGTTCGCCCCTCTTTTGCTGAAAAATAAGAAAGATAAAAATAAAAAAAATAAAAAAATCAACTCTACCTTAGGAAAATGAATTTTCAAAGATGTCGTTGAATTAGAGCAAGTCCTTGGTTAATAGTTTCCGTGAAAAATATATTGAAATTATTATTGTTATTATAAAGAAATACAATTCTTCATTCTTAAAAATATTCGCTTGGTTTTGCTTGGCATCGGCAATATCAGCAGCACAAACCCAAATCTATTCTACTCAAGATTTTATCTAGATACTGAAAAATCTCAGAGTCCCAGATTCTGAAATAGCCCTGTTCTCGAAATACAAAATGTTTAAAATTAGTATATCAATGGGTGCATGGTTCGTCTACGCTTCGTCTATTTCTTCCTTAAAGATGTTAAGATCTTGATCAGTCATAACTGAATGTGATCAGTTATTTCATGTTAATAAAACAAATTAGATTGCATGCCTCCTACAACAAAGTGTGGAATTACTCGGTAATCATATTTTCTGTTTCAACGTGACCAAGGAATGTGACGTCACTTTTTATTTGTTCTGTGGTATTGAAAATCTTTAAAACCATCAATTTTGGCTGCTCGCTTTTCTGGCGTATTCCGTGTGAAGTCTAACGAAAAGTTGTAAACTCGTTACACCTACATGTTTGGTTTTATACCAACCTTGAGTGTCTTTGAGTGAAATTTGAGAGGTCGGCTCCAAAAGGTGTTTAAGTGTTAAAAACAAATTTGCTGTAAAAATGTCATCGTAAAGACTTTTAGATAGAAGTAACTTATTGGGTCGATTATTATAATCGGTTTCGAAAACATCATCGGTTCGGAAAAATTAATATATTTTGGACTAGCGAATTATATAAAATAGATAAGAAATAACAACGTTTTCAAGATTTAAAAAATAATTTTATTTTTATTTGTATACTGTCAGAAAAAAACCAAAATTTTATAAAAAATCCTACAAATATAAAAATACAAAAGAAAAAAAATAAGTGGAAAAAAATCAAAAGTAAAATAAATACATAAGTATAATAAAATCACAATCAAAAAGTTTTGTGTCGAGGAATCATGACATAAGTATGATATTGTTTGACAGCAAGTTCGTCAACCATTGCAACACTTCCATCAAAAGCTGTCATCAATTCCTGGAATTTTGAATTTCTACGATTTTGGCGCTCCTTTGATCGCTGTGATGGTGAGTGGCGGAAAAGACC
>JAUEKX010177661.1:0-11009 GCA_031834005.1 Dendronotus venustus
CATTTCAGGGGAAATTCAGTTCACATTTTAATAGGATATTTTTTGGCGGTGAATTTCATAAATTTACCCCAGCGTTACCCAGAAAACAAACTGATTTTCAATACTCCTTGAAATCTCACCAATACTTTCTCACAACGTAGATAACTCGAACGACGTAAAATGTAAAATTAAAGTAATATCAGAACTCTTTAGTTACAAGCAAGATTTTCTTCGAAACTCATTACGTTGTCACTATACAATGCTAAACAATTGAAGACAGATTGACTTACCACCAATCTATTGACTTTAATTTGTTGCTGGCACATACCAAACTTAATGCTATCGTGTCTGGTTGTTGTTGATTACAACAAGTTCACTTGAATTTTATTGAACTTTAAAAGCAAACAGTGCAACTTCTTTCGCCGGAGTACTAATATATCCTCTACATACAGAGGAGAGTAATATGGAAAAAGGTGATAGTAGTCTCGTTAAATAATCTTCTTCTTCGTAGATGTTATACTATTTGTCTAATTGCGTGTCTGGGATTTGTTAATGAAAGAGAAGAATAATTCATTTTTAATTTTTTTTTTTTTGCAAACGATGGAGTGGATCTCGTTGTTTCGAGGAAAGGCCTATCCAAGATTGTTTGATGGTTAAAAACACGACTCATTAGTTCAAATAGCAGCATAACATGTAGAAACTAAAAAATTGTAGCCATTTTCATTTTTTACTGATACATGTTTATGATTATTATCTAAAATAAAACCAACCTCTTTTTGAGACCTCAAGGAATCTTTATTAATGAATAAGAATTAAGATTTTTAAGAAACTAACTAATTACAATTTTAGAACCTAGTTCTTCGCAAAGTTTCTTATTATAAAATCGTGTATTCGCACTAAAATGGAGATCAATTAAAGTGAACTTTTACTGATAATCTTTCGAAATTGTTAGCTACCCAACCAGTTAACAACGTTAGAAAAACGTTATTTGGACGTTGTTACGACGTGCCTAATGTATTATCGACAAATTAATCGATTCAAATTCGAAAATTCTAATAACCGACGATTATGACGACGAAACTCTGTGGAGGAAAGTGAAAAGAAAAATTATCTTGTCCTGTTTCTCACCTTGCTGTGTCTTTCCGCTGTTCTACGCATAATGGAAAGCCTGTTGAAAACTTCTTTTAACTTCTCTTGTAAGTTATCGTCACGTAAAGTTTTCGCTGTAAACACCAAAATGTCGTAATTTATTCGTCGTCATTGTAAGTGTCAGATGGTCTTCTGCCTTTTCACTTCTTCACTAAGACAGATTATTAAGAGTATTCAGCATGCTCTCCTTAAGCTCTCATTAACTCAAGGGACTGATAAAAAGCGTGAGTACCTATTACCTTTTCCTTTTTCTTAGAAGTTTCCATGGTTACCCAATAGCATAATGCATTTCAAGAAAGTTGAGTACAGCAGGGACAGGTTTCAAGTTGTTGGACAACATTCGCTCTACGAACAGACAGATTTTACAATATTACAAAATCATGCAGTTGTAAAAGGCCGCTCCAGAATGCGTTGAACAGGTAGTTATCCTTTTAGAAAACCTTAACATATTTAATTTCCAGCTATCCGTAACTGATATTGAACGCATTGTAGGAAAACAAGAAAACCTTTGAACCAAATGTTGTTCTGTTTCGTTGTTATAATAATAATAAATAAAAACTTGTCCATGTTTGAATACTTCTACTCGGATACTTACTACACTATTTCAAAGTTTAAAATCTCTTATCACAAAGGTAAATACAATTATTGGTCACGAAAAATATCACAAATTACAATTTTTTTACCACAAGATTTTTGCTTCTTTGACTTATGAATATTCTGTCAATTTATCATAAAAATCGAATCCATCGTTACCATCGTTACCGCCGCAAAAACAAAGAGTTGTTAGAATTTTTACCAAATGAAATTCATTCAAATGAAAAACATTCGGTTTCAAAAAAGCTGATTTTGGTATTTTCACTCTTTCATGTCAATCATAGAAATTTAGCTGCTGAAACCGAAACCTTTCTGTGTTATTAATAAACTTAGATGTTTTTTCTCCAATTCTCCAATTTTGAATTTTTGGACGATCGCTTGAAATTTGAGATAACAGGCCAACGAGCATGGTAAAAAATATATTCGGAATCTTTCGTAGACCAAAACTATTTGACTCGAAGCTTCATGTCAATTAAAAGAAAGCTTCAATCACAACTTTTGAAAAAAGAGATTGACAAACATTAACTCTTTCCATAAGTTAAAAAATAATTACTACGAAGGAGTGCAGAAAATTAATAAAAAAAAGTTTCCTTCAGGAGATATTGACAAACATTGTTGATTTGATGCTCACTGTTTCATTTTGAAGTGTTCAAAATATTTGAATAAAATTATGTTTGTTCTCGCTTTTAAAATAGTAGTCACGACAAAATCCAATTATGATGTAATTAGCCATACCATACAAAATATAACCACAAGAATTGCTAATTGCTAACACTAAGAATTATCCTATTAGACGTTATTAAGAAGAAAAAAAGTCAAACCATCTGCGAAGGAGCGCGAGAACACGTTAAAAGAAACAACTTGCACTAATAATTTTATTTACTGATTGAAACTAAAGGGTTAACAAACACTTGTAGGAGAGCAAATAGACAGTTTTTTCTTTAAGGTGAAAACTTACAAATCATGAAAATGTTTTAACGAAATCCCATGTAAGTCTCTTTCTATAAGTTAAAAAATAATTACTACGAAGGAGTGCAGAAAAATAAATAAATAAATGTAAGAATGTTTCATATACATCTTAAATAATGATGTTGCATGTATGGAAGTTATTTGAAAATTATAAAAAAACGATACGTGGAGGAGAGTGCGGGAAAATAAAAGCACTTCACATATTTAACATTAACCTTCTTTTAGGTTTTATATCTAATTTTCTATTTAATACCAAAACAATTTTTGTTGACTTTTATGAAATTGTATAATTGTTTTCCTCAATGGAGGAGGGTCTTGAGTCTTTGGGAAAATGCTAGAGTAAACATCTAGAACTACGAATGAACAGTTTTAAATCATCGAAGAAACATTTTTTCGTCATAAGTAATATGATACAATTTACTTTGAAGTATCAGACAAATAATAAGAATAATCAATGTGAAGGAGTGCAAATAATGGCAAATTCCAAGAAATTGAAGAAGACCCATACAGCCGTATTTGTGAGATTTTAACAATTTCAATAATTCAATGATGCCCCAAATTATTTTATGTTTAAACCAAACGTCTTTTTTGGGATTTTTCTCCCTCATATTATCCCTTTCTTCTTAAGAAAATGGATCTGAATATGCAAATATTTTGATGAATTTAATTCAAATAATATTGCAGTGTGTAAACATTCACAAAACAAAACTATCGAAAGATACCTCTCTTAATGAAAATGTATTTAATGTAACACTGACAAGAAGTAAATCTAAATCATCTCAAACATATATGGCGGAAAATAGTTATCCTTATGATGAAAGCTAAAGATCGATTTCTAACTCTCCTTCACAGATGATTTATTTATTTAACTCGAATAATAGGGTTGTGCGTAAAGACATTTCAGCGACAATTGCTTATGAATATTTGATGATGTTTTCATTATAACACTAACCAACTATCTTAAAGGAGCCAGAGTGCTTTAAACATCTCCGGAAAAGCGCGAAAAACTGTAAAACATCTCTTATTTTATATTTATAAGGATATTAATTACTTAAATAATCCTGGGAGTCAGATTATTGTTCAACAAATAAAATATGATCCTTTCATGAATGCTGGTCAAAAATGAATGTCCAACTGAATTCACGTTGATCTGGGAATATAGAGTGGTCATATGATATTATGTAACAGGTCAGTGCAAAGATATAATATGACGATATTTAATACTATAATTTCAGTTCACTCTTTCATACCTCATCATGAAATCTTTCAAGCCGTATTCACATTTCGCTTTTTTATATTAGTCTGGTGAGCAATCCTAATTTTATTTGACTTTCATTTCTTTTACAAACGATTCACCTCAATTGTTTTGTCATTATCTATTTTACTATTCTCCTCCCTCGATCACTTTCCTCCTGTTGGGTTCACACTGAGGTCAGTTAATTTACGCTCGTTCGTTCTTGATTCGTCTTCCAAATTCTTCTGGGGTAATTTTTTCTAAACAGTTCATTTTCATATTATAGATAATTATTTTTGTTCATGAAAACGACACCAATATGTGATCAAGAGGAGAACGATCGTGTTGAGGAGTTAACCATAACTGGGTCACTTTTGCAGATCTTTTACAGGAAACCTGGAGGACGGGAAAAATGACAATTGATTGCAATGGCTATAAACTTACTCTTTCTAGCAAGGATCAACAATTGAGCAACAGGGGTTCACAAGGAGTTGGTATCGCTTCGTCGCTGAAAACTCGCGAGTGTTGGTTGGCCGCAGGATACGAGATACATCACACTAGTCCAAGAGTTATTGCAGTGAGAGTTTTGTTAACGGATAAACATCCTAACGATATGGTCGTTTTCATCGTACCAAGCTATGCACCTGTCGGAGTAGCTATTGAACATGAATGGGAAAACTTATTCGATTGTCTTGATGAGTGTATCTCTAAAAAGAAAACGAACGATGTTCTGATGATAGGCTAAGATACAAACTTTAGTATGGGTTGCAATATGCAAGTAGACACAGGCTTCGCAATCGAAAAATTTGGTATTGAGCATGTTAATAAATCAAGCCGTAGGTTCTCCTTATACCTTGCAATAAACAATCTTTTTGCGACTACCACTTGCTTCCGGAAGAAGAGCTATGCTACCTGGACTCATGTGGGTGTCACTGATCCACTTATCGATTCTGATCAAATCCGAGACAACGTTTAAAGTTCAGCTTGATTACAGGCGGCTGAAAATTACTGACGAAAGAAACCGTTTCTGTTCTAGAGTAAAAGATTTGTTTGTTCTGAATCTCTTATAAGAACTTTTATATTTCGTTCCTTAAAAACTGTTCATACACTGCTAAAATATAACTGTTATATAACACACGTGCAGGAGAACAATAACAAGAAAATAACACGGAAGATAAAATAATGTCACTCTCCTTCGCAGATAATATACGAAACTAATTTTATTATGCTTCTGTTAAAGATTACACGATTTTTTTTGTAAACAATTTCAGTTGAAAACTATAAGTATGAGCATAAAAAAAAACTAATAAAAAGGTGGTTTACATAATATTACGAAAATTAACCGAAAAAGAGTTAAACAAATATAAACCAACTTGGTCCAAGCATTGGTTAAAGATAAGATAAATCGAGATCTGTCCAATATTCCTTATAATAAACATCTAAATTTGGAGTTAGATATTCTTATAAAAATTCTTTCATGTAGCTATAAAGTACTAAAACATTTATAACTGTTAGCTGTATATATGTATATTTTGTTAAAAAGAGTTTTCTTTTATTTGCAATCGCAACTTTTTGGAACTCACAAATTATCTTGCAAAAGTATAATATGGCAGTCTACCTTGAGTTTTTCTAATTTTTATGTATATCTATGTTATTATTTACTATTTACTCATATAAATTTCTTCGCAGTTTTTCTTTTAACGTCTTTGTAAGTTGTCAAGTGAACGTGGTGTTGAAAAATAATAAGAAATGAACGTTGCCGTTTTTGGTTTTCATCTTTATATTAAAGTCACATTTTCATAGCATTAGTAAATAGTAATAAAAAAGTTTTGAAAATTCAACATGGTTGTTGTAAAAAAGGTTTCTTATAAAAACTGTATATTCTTTTTTGATATCTTCAAAGTTATACACAGTTTAGAAAGATGAAATCGACATCTTACCAATTATATTACGTCATAGCTCATTAATGTCTTTTTTTCTCCCTCCCGTTATCTTTTAAATTCTTGGAATTCTTTACAATTTGACGAGTAGAAAGACGGAAGTAAAATATAGAAAAAAAAAACAATACTTCATTTAAAAGATCTCTCATCTATCAGATGTACATAGAGATGACACGATTAAATTAATTATTTTTAACATTGAGAGTCTCATATTTTTATACTGTCAAATTTACAGCATTACATAAAAAAACCTTTTTTTCTATCTTTATATTTCTTAACTTCCGCACATTAATAAGTAGAAACACAACTACAAAAAATATATTTTCTTTGTGAGTCATTCCATGATTTACAACATTCGAATTAGCCTTCAACATTATTTAATCAAATGTATGTTTTTCTACACTATTAAAATGCGATTACGTACATAAGTAGCCAATCTCTGTTTTGTTTTGTTATTTGATAAACAGTTTGACCTGGGTGTATAATGTATTTTGGTCTTTCTTTTTAAAGCATGTTTCTAAAGCAGTTTTAGAAGTATGTTACAGAGGGATTATAGGATTAGTGTTGTAAAAAACTCCCAATTTGATATTTTCAAACAACTGAAAATATATATTTTCTCACGTGCCCAGATGTGTTTGTTGCGGTTGCCAAAAGCTATTTTACAAATAGAACTTGTGCAATCTATGCCAAACTACGACTGTATTTTCCTACCAGAACAATCAATAAACAGATGGTGATAATTACCTTTATTAAAGGGTATTTTGAAAATCGTTTATGTCCCTGTTTACATTTATCTATGATTAAAAACCAACAACTTCAATAGGCCCGCGGTCGGAAATTGCAATAAAACTGTCAATTTTAATGATTGCAGTAAAAAAGTTTCAGTATATTTTCATAAATATATCTAGAAGCGAAAAATATAAAAATATTGACATATGTCACTCTACTGTCATCATTTGATGACGTCATTTCTATTGTTCGCTGTTGTCATTGTTATATGTAACTTTTTATGTCATTTTTAGGTAATAAACCAATAATGATGACTTCAAGTTAATATTTTAATGAAATTTAACGTTTTTCATGTGTCAGTGTCAATATGTCACTACATAGTGACGTCATTGTCAGCGAAGTACTAAGCTTAAAAATTTAGACTAAATATCGTAATCTTCAAGTTGAAATAAAATAGTAAATTTAGATTGTTAGTGCATGAAACTTTCAGAATATCTTTATAAATATATACAAAAGTGAAAAATATTTAAAAAATTGACATAAGTCAATACTGTCATCATTTGATGACGTCATTTCTATTTTTAGATTTACAGACTTGGTCTGCAAAATACACACTTGGCAGGTGTCAAAAATTATTAATAATCACATTTATATCGAAGTAATATATAATTACAACTTTTATTTGAAACAAATGAAGCCAAACGCTTCGTAAAGTATATCTCTATATTTTTGATGTTTGACACCTGTCGAGAAAGTGACTGTGTGACGTCACTATGTCAATATTTTGAAAAAAAAATTTTTCCAAAGTCTTCCCAGATAAATTTTAGAAAAAGTCACTAAATTTCAGCCCCCCAGTACAGGTAAGGTTAAACAAACCAAACACTGTAAATTACTTTAAAAATAAAAATAGCTAGCTTCATGTTGGATTTTACTTGTTCTTATAAAAAGCGTTTGTAAATTATTTTGTTTTCATCTTCTTTGTTTATATAATTTGTGGTAAATTTAAAAAAAAAAATGTTTCTTTGAACGAGTTTCTCATAGTAGCAATTGTTATAATTTTATTATTATGTATTTTTTGTCAAAATAAAAAAGGAGGAGAGTTCTTTATAAGCTACGGGAGAGTATTGCGTCCTTTAGACAGCAGGAAGGTAGATTACCAACTTGAAACTTCAAAAATAGAGGCGTCGAAGGCCATTTTGTTTTCTGCTTGTTTACAAACTTAAATTTTGTAGTTACATAGAGTAGTTAATGAGGTTTTATTTTTGTTTGGATTGCTATTGTAGAAGCACCTAACCTTAATGGAATATAATTTTTCATCATTGGTCGTATCTATGTTATGGTATATATGCATCTTATACTAAAATCTTCAGATGTTGTACCTAGCTACAATATATACATAGGTACTTGTGTTTGTAGTGAATTGCTTGTAACATGTTTTGGCTTATAATAATTTGAAGAAGGAATTTAGTAATTTTGAAATTACTATTGACAAGGTAGGTTTTAATTTTGATATATATACATACAAGGTGGTTCACAAAAAAATACTATCGTTTGAAATGTGTAAACAAAGAGTTTAAAACGGCTATTGAAATGCGTTTGTTGCATGCAATTAGTGAGAATTCTGCACAAGGGAATAAAATATAACTACTTTAACATGACTTTATCTTTATTACAGTGTTAATCTGTAAAGAAGAACATAACTAAATAAATTTAACAACAATAAAAAACATAAAATATATATAAACTTACTTGTATACACAGACACACACACACAATATATATATATATATACATACTTTGTTTGGTTTTTTCTGTAACAAGTTTTTCAAAAGAGCTTTATTATAGAAAATTCATTTGGGAATAATACTAGTTTTCTCTCATAAAACACCAAATTCAATCAATAAGTTAAAAATTTGTTGATCCGTCTAAAAATGAATAGTATTACTCCATGAAGACTAATCAATATAAAATTATGTTCTTTTGTAATACCATATTTAGAACAGTATTTTCAGTGAACCACCCTGTATCTATACTACATTATTACATACAAGTATTTATATTCATAAGGATATAAGTATATGAATTTACAAGGTTACATTCAGTGAAAAGCATTGCAATTTGAGTATATATAAATATTGTTGTTTTACACCAGGCGGATTTATATAGTGTACCTTTTTCACAGTCGTCGACCAGGTTTTACTTTACTATAAAGTAAAACCTGGTCGTTATTTGATTTGAACTCAGTATAAGATATGTATATATACATAATTATATAATTAAATAATTGGCAACAACCTTTCCACACTGCCAGTGTCAATCTCAGTAGTTTTGTAAAATGTAAACATTGATGAAGCCATTATCAATTATCCAACATATTAATTATATAGAAATATATATATATATAGTGTGAAACTCTATTCTATTGCATTTTAATGATATAAATTATATATATATAAGTATCAATATCTAATGTTACAATGTAAAAATGAGAGACTCATTCTTACCTTGCTTACAGAATTCATCAGGTAAGATAAAGACTAATACTACTGTTGACTTACATTGCAGGGATGACTTGAATTTTGATTTCTTTTGCAAACAATAAGTTTGTATTTTGAAATTATTGTTTATAATGGGTAATTAAAATCACCCTGTTGAATCATTATATAAGGATGAAAGTGGTTAAATTAGGCTCTCTTACTCAAGTCATTCCAAGTGGTTGTAGGATAAATAAATATATATAATTTTATATAATTTAATATCTTATCGGAGATACTACTATGAACAACATATGCTGCTATGAAATATGAGAAAAATTAATGAAACATCCAAAATTAGGTTTATTCTGTTGTCGGAATTTCAACTACGATTTTTTTAAAAATTTGTTTTCAAGATAAGTGGGTAGTTGTGGTGTTATGGGAGCACCTCCCTTTCATAGATAGATTTGTGTTCACATAAAGGTCTAGGACTTTATTTTGAACCAATATAAAAAAACCATGATAAATTTACATACAGTACAAATTGTATGTGTGTTTGTATCTTTTTTAAAGTAAGGTAAAGATTCTAAATTTGGTAAAGTAAGTGCACAATCTGTTAATTATTTTCATTTACCGATAAAAGATTATTACTGTCTATGCATTTCATTGACAGTCAACTTTTATGTGAAGCTATTAACGAGTCTATTATTGTTGTATTTTTCTATGACATCAACGATTATTTACAGTGTAAAGGCAGATGTAAAAGTTATAGTGGTAATTATTTTTATTTAAAATTAATATGGTAATTTATTTCAATATAAACCTTGAAAAATATGGAATTTCGCATAGCTATATGTAATCTATTTTATACTCAATATCAACAAGCTCGGAAATGTCTCCGTTTATATGATGATACGAGAAAAGTAAGCTCTGGAAAACCAAAAAAGTATAAAACAAAACATTCTTATTCAAGATAAGATGGTGTATTCTAGCAGTTGTACTTATCTTGGGTCATTGACCCCTTGTTTGTAGAAACCCAAAAATAGTTTGGATGATTTAAGATAAGCTAAATCTGATAAACCTTGTAGAATGATTCCAAACAATTGCTTAAAAATACTTTATAATTTATTTTTGACCAAATGTGGACAGACGTGTATAAAAGAAATCATCAAAAGAAATCTTAAGATATATATTACACAGTAATTATATAATTCTAATTTTGTGATCCTGTTTGATTGGTCAATAAATTGTCTTCGTTTGAGCAATAGTTGGCATAAAATAGTACCAAAACAATTCTACTTGTTATATATATATAATTTAGTGTCATTTTTTTGTAATTTTTGCATTTTATGCATAATTTTCATGTTGTAATACTCTAGTAATTGAAATCATATCTATTTTTGGAATATAGCAAAACTACATATAAATTGTATATATATACCGGAATTTTATATTAGTTGTTTTTGGTTTTGTTAATTAGTAGACCAATTGATCATTCCTGTGATAATTTGTTTCTTATCGTCACATCATTCCTTCCTTCCTCACTCTGTGTATTATACGAACCATGCAACTAGCAAAATTATCTAAACAATAAAAGTATCAGACTTTCTATATAATACAACCAAACATTTTATGTATATTGAAAGTACTCCTTGAATACTTTCTCGATCTGTTGATCAATAATTGCCCCATGAACCTAGGAAAGAGAGAGAGAGAATTTTATTTTATTTTTATAATATCTATTTTGCAATGACGTTTCAGCTTGGGAAATATTTTTAGTGCAAATGAAGAAATTTCAGCTGCTATAATTAAAAAACACCAACTGTTTGTAAGAACAATTACATAAATAAATATTTCGTCGAATCAGATCAAAAAAGCCTTAAGTCCATTTTTGTCATTTCGAGAAAATCGCATTTAAAGATTTAATTTGAATGTAAATTA
>JAUEKX010177772.1:0-11008 GCA_031834005.1 Dendronotus venustus
ACTATTTTTTGTGAAATTACACCTAATGACCAATCAGGGGCCATAACTCCTCATTGTGCAAATATTTTTGTGCAAACTTTTTTTTGCATATAGCCCATACCATGTACTTTCATAAAATCATAGTGGCAAAAACTCCCTAGGGGGGGGAGGTTGACCACCAGTAGCCCACGGTCTAATCTGTTGTGTTTCACAGTACCCACATACATACGAAATCATAACTTTTAACACTAACAGTATACCAGTTTTTAAGATAGGTTCATTTTTCGGTTAGTTTTGGGACAGCTCTCATATTCACTTTTCATGTATAAAAAGTCTTCATCTATCTAAAAACGTATGCCTCATTCCCCAGCACACGGCTGGCAAGATAAAAAATGGTAATTACTGCTAAAACTGAAACAATATGCATTCCAGATATGTATCAAATTCATTGAACAAAGTAAATGATAACAAGAGCTGGCTATGGTTTTGCACTTAGTGAAAAAAGAAAATTAAAAACCATATAGATGGTGAGTCATCTTAAAATGTTAAAGATTTTGGTTTGAAACGCCATCTCAACTCATTTTACACTTTATCGAATCATCAGGCAAGCAAAAAATAATTTTCTTTAAATAATTCTAAAACCAAAAGAGTAAATTGAAAATATCAAAATTACTCCCCCAAAAATGGCATTTCAGATGTCCCTATCTCTACCTCAAGAGAAAGGACATAATACAATGGGCGCCGGATTCAACGAGGTCGCATTCAACGAGAAGTCAGCTACAACGAGGCCAGTTGAAATTCCCGCATACGACCTTTCATTATAACCGATGTCGCGTATAGATCGCATACAATGAGATCATGTTGTCAGTCCCAATGACCTCGTTAAATCCGACTTCCATTGTAATAGTAGAAGTAGAAGATAGTCAACTATCACAAGACGTAATATTAATAGCCATATATAATCTATCCCCACCCCCCAACCTAGTCATTCCATACCATAACAACATTTGATCCAGTAAAGGGCATTATATTGCCATCACTCACCTAATGTTTGTTCTGATTTGTCAAATTCCCACTTGGATGTAGTGACCACCTAATCAAACAGCAACAAGATAGAAAAGAAAAGAGAGTCTACTACGTTAGTTCTGGGACCACCTGCTGGATTGAATCATCAATTAATTCATTACAAATTGAAAAGTAGAAGTAGTGTGAAGAGGCAATAGTTTCCAAGCCAAGACCTGTTTCCAAATGAAAAATGAATGATTAATCAATCAAATCAACAAGCGACATCTGAAACAAATGAAAGTAACCCGATCTCAGTGCGATCTCAAGCTTCATTCTGTCCAGAAAATGATATCAACAAGAAATAAAAATATAAATTGTTTGTAAAATGAAAAATAATCCTGATTCAATTCTTTTCTCCTCTTTTTTTTTAACTTCTGAAGCTGTAAAATCTGAAAAAATGAAAGAAACCAATATAAAAAAGATGACATTTATCATAGCTTACTTTTCCTGAAATTATCGGCATAATTGAAGCATTAGAGAAAGAAAAAATCAGTAATTAAATTACAGCTGCTGATATTGAAGACATTTCTGCAAATAATCTAAAGGTATAATTGAAGTCATTACTGTATATTACAATTTATCAAAACAAAATAATATGTCAAGATCACTTGGTTGCTACATCTCATTGCACAATAAAACTTCAGCCACACCAGTCTGAAGAAAAGAGATGTTGTTTATTTTCTGAAAAATTAAATTGTCAAGATATGTCTATTTTGAGAAGGATTCTTCTGTTTTGAGAAGGATAAATCTGGTTAAGTATAGTATGTCTCAGATACAATGAGATCAAGGGATTCAGCCTATATCACTTTGTTCAATCATTAGTTAAGATAAACCCCTCTAGATTCTGCACTTCCTCTTTGAATGCGAGGTCTTGTTGGATACCAGCTTGGTGCATCCAGTGACGAGGTGTACTGTAGAATGCATGTAATCTGCACAACAACATAATACAGTTCATGGTCTGAAAACAGAAAGAGAGCTAAAACATTGTCAACTTGGCTTGCTCAGCTGCATGTATCGTTCTACTGTAAGGGAAAGTGATTAGTTGAGATCCTGCAAAATAATGGAAACAAATCCTTCATCAGAAGGCTGTAATTACTTTTCACTTTTCAATAAGTTCTAATATGCACCGACTACGTTATCAAATTTGTATTATCGTATTGTAAAACTTTCAGGCTAAAATTAGCTAGAATATATTTTGGCAATATCATTTCCAAGTTTGATAAAGGATGTTCAAACCTTTCTTTTTTTGGTCTTCCCAGTTTATCATTTTCATTTACACCTTCTGGTGTCAGGTTTATGTCCAAACCTATTGGTTATAATGTGGTATTGTAAAGCCGTTTAAGCATGGTGATGACTGTGGAAAAAGCGCTATATAAATGCTATCCATTATCTATTATCAAACATAAAAGTAAAATCAACCTACCTACATGTTAACCGAGTACATAAATTTGAAATGCTTGGAGCATGGTGAAGACCACGGATAAGCACTATATAAATGTAATGATTATCAGGAATTTCAAATGACTGTTGGTTATACTCAAGGGGTTTATAAGTCAAATGTTACGCATCGACTCAAATATATCATATTGAAATGGTGATCCAAAAAAGAACATATATCTATTTTAAGTCATATAAAACAAAAAAGAAGTTCTTAGTGTTGCATTATATGAATACAACATAGGCATGAAGAAAAGATCAATCTCTACTCACCAACTCTCCTCAGTCCACACAGGCAAAGACCTAAGGCAAACCAAACAGATAATAAAATTCGTACCTCTTCAGAGTTAGGGAGTTCTTCATCTTCTTCCTCGTCGTCTTTTTCCTTCTCTTCTTCGTTTACTGTGTCTTCCATTTCCACCTTGGTAAGATAAATAGGCAAAGATCAATTTGAATTTACAAGTATTCTAAAGTCGGATGCCGCATTGTCGTAGAAACCTTAAAGCCCCACAAAGAGTGGACAGAAATCAAGAAGAAAATTGGTCCGTTTTGGTATTGGTGGCCAAATGGCTAGTATGTTTGACTTGTGATAGAAGATCATAGACACAATCCAATCGGAGATCAATGTTGAACATGGAAGACTCCCTGGAACCGGCAACCGGTTGTCTTTGTTGAACAAATTGTATACATGCTTAACAGGCAGCTTGTTTTGTTGATTAATACCTATCAAATGTTTGGGATAAGGCACCTGTGGCATCATGGTGATAGCCATGGAAATATATATATGCTAGCTTCAAAGTTTCCAGTTTTTATTTTTACGCGCTTCAACCCATTGTATTGGACAACACTCCTATTCCTATTTGATCATTGATAGTCCATCTACGATATGACTTCAATACAGCCCTAAAAGATTTGCCCCTGCCTAATTCTCAGCTCAAGATAGCCCGGTGATAAGCGGGTGTACTGATGTGACCAATGCCAGGTCCTGTCTCTATGACTCTATGGCTTGTCCGGAGCTTCCTTACCTCAGGGATAGCATCTTCCTGCAGCAGCCACCTCATGTCCAGCCGGATGTAATGATTGGGTAGCGGCTCCCATTCACCTTTAACCTTTACACAATACAGATAGAAAAAAACTTAAATTAAGTAAGATAAATGATTAACTAGATGGGCGAAAAAAAGAAAAGAATTTTAAGATTATGGGAGAGGACAGACATGTTTAAGACAATTAACTGCTGGTCTCAACTCCACCAAATAAAAGTGAAAGCCAGCTTTGGGACAATACAAAGTTAGGGTATATACATATTGAAAAACGAGGTATCCATGCCTAAGATTTCTTTTCTAAGGTGAAGTGAAGAGAGGCAGGACCTCAACACATTTTACGACATACAGCACTGAGAAAAGGAAGACAACAGTTTGAGGTAAAGAAAAAGAAGCAGAAATAGAGCACCATGGGACTCCCAGAAATACACAAAATCGAAACCCCTGTTTACTTTTTCAATATCCCATTCCGTCCACCGATGGATGTTGCGCTCAATACAAAGAGGGACGTCAACCGTCAATTCAGCAACGTAGACCTGCCAGGAAAAAACAACAACAAGATTTAGAGGATTTACCATTAATTGTTTATATGTACTTGGTTCAAGGTCTTATCACTGGTGACATCAAGACTTGAGGATTGTAAAAATACCAATCAAATGATATCATTTGACAACCACATTTAAATTCAAACCCCTGTTTCAACACATTTTCAGTTAATGGAACAGGCAGCACCTCTGTTTTAAAGTTCATCTACAATTAGAATTGAACACACGACCCACAATCAGGGTTCAAACGTGGAACATCTCTGTGGCAGGTGAGTTTCACTGATCTCTTGACCAATGCAAAATAAATCCTTCAATAAAACAAAAACCCACCTGAAATCCCTTGGACTTGGCGTAGCTCCAGAATTCTGTAAAATGAGACACTTTTCCATTGGTTGCATCCAGAATGATAAAAGGGAAAAACCCGTCGTCAACCGTTTTCTTGAAAGACTTCAACAGACTCTGGCGGTAAGCCTCTTCAATCGCTTGCTCATACTCGTACTCGAAAAACTGTGGAAAGCATTGAAGAAGAATTCATAATCAAATAATAACAATATGATCTTCACTGTCCATTAATAGGTTCCTTTTACAATTCAAAATAATGCTACTAACAATATACAATAGGTACAATACAACTATCTTTTTTCTCTTTTCTTAAGCGAAGAAGCCTATGAAAGGATTTACAATCAATTTTAAAAAATGCTACTAACAATATACAATACAATACAACTATCTTTTCTCTTTTGTTAAGCGAAGAAACCTATGACGAAAGGATTTACAATCACAGCAAAGTTCTTAATTACCTTTCTCTTCACCCTTTTGCCCGTCTCGGGGTCCTTTTCCTCTTTTTCCACTTCCACCATGAAATAGTCGTCCAGGCATAGAATACGTGGCGCTTGGCCTCCATTGCTGGCCTCTTTTTCCTGGCAAAGGACAACAGACATACACCACTTAAACAGTTGATTTAAACAGGAATCAAGTGAAAGTTATGTAGCTGCTTTCATTTCAAGACCAAACTGCTTGTTCTCAAGGAGTACTACCTACTACATACTTATAGAGTGTAGAATAAGGGCTAAAGGTCTTCTAGAAGACCAGTTAACATTTCGTAAATGTTGAGAATGACAAAAAAATTGAGACCAACCAGTGACTTTTAAAATGGAATTAATTCTGTTTAATATTGCAATTAAGCAAAGATTTCTATTAAGAGGAGCGAGATATAGCGACATCACCTGGAATACAACAATATTCAGTTGATGATAACAGTTTCTAACTTTGCTACAAATGAAAACACAAACGATTAGTAAAGAATAAAGCACCATCATTTAATTTACCCGCAGCAATTTACTGGTGTAAGTTTTCCCACTGCCTGGAAGACCTCTGATAATGACTACAATACGAGGCGGTCGTTTAGACCTTCCTGGGAGGCACAACAAGTCTTCAACCTGGACATTTAAAGAATAAAAAGACAGAAAGACAAATAAATTATTTGACAGAAGATACAAAATATCATTAATCTTAACAATGTGTCATTATCAGAAAATAAGACAGGGATTATTTAACATGAGAATATAAATTACAATTTCAATGATAATAATAAAGATAATGACAAAAAAAAACATAAAAACAATAACAATAATGATGATGATGATGATAATATATCAAAAGGATGAATTCAATAAATGATCTTTTAAAAATCTCAACAGTAGTAGCTGAAAAAAATAAATTAAAAATGATATCCTGTCCAACACAATACCTACAAATCAGATTTTGTTTCAAATTGTTATATTTAAACGCGGATTTCAAAACATTTAATATAACACAAGCTTCACCACCGCACCATTCTATAGTCTGGCTGTATTAGGACTCGGGTATCCTGGTGGAAAACGAGTGCACTGACAACTTGACTTGACCAACTCAGGCCCAAACAAGTAATGAAATGAAATGCCAACAGTACAGCTACCATCTATAATAATGGTCGATCTATGATAATAATGATAAAATAATAATGTGATTGCAAACCTTCATTGTTTCCTCAGCTAGTGTAGCAGGTATGATTGGTCTCGACTGGCCACCACCCGTTACTGGAGGGGTCATGTGTCTGTCGGCAGGGCTGCTGCCCATTCCATACTGGTCCCTGGGAGAGGACAAGACAGTAGCGATGGGAAGATGGAATTATTAATCATGTTGTACACACTTCAGTCAGGATAAAGGTGGTTTTATAGCGCATTTACAAACACGTCTCTGCCTCAACTAAGGTTGATTTCAGAATTCATCTTATAACTCGCTTTTGGCGATATAATGAATAAAAACATACATTTTCAAGCAAAGAAAACAATATAATGATTATAATAATCTGTTAGTCTCTGTATACATGAAGACCATAATATAAGACTTAGATAAAAAATAATCATCATCATAATAGTAGTAACAGTTATAATGATAGTAATAATAAGACTATGACGATGACGTTGAAATGTTACCTCTCTTTAGAAGGATAGTGTTCGTCTTGCCTCCAATCTCCTCTCATTCTTTTCGAGGCAGCGTACTCTCCGTATCGACTAGGTGATGCGTGCTGCTCCTGACTAGCTGAACGTTTCCCCACATACTCGTCACTTCCACCAACCGCTGGACGCCCTCCAATATCCCGAGGCGAGTTGCTGTAGTCAGGCCTGGAAAAGTCTCTACTATCAGTACCACCGTGACAGGAAGAATAGTCCCTGTCTCTTTGAGACGGATCTCTCCTGCTATCACCACCACGCGGGCCTTCTCTCTCATTTTCATGTCTGGAGCGTTGCCCCCTCCCTGCTCCGCGCTCTCTTTCACCACCCCTGAGCCACTCCTCTCCGATACCAAATGCACGTCTATTGTCTCTTTTCACATCTCTAAGACTTTCTTCCCCTTCTCGACTTCTTCTATCCAATCTGTCGTCTTGGTCTTCATGAGACTCTTTCTCCAAATGCCTTGCTTCACGCTCCCGACTACCACTAAAATCAGGCCTCTGGTCTCTTTCACTAACTCTACTTTCTCTATCACTCATTCTATCTCTGTCTCTATCACTCATCATACTATCTCTATCACCCATTCTACTATCTCTTTCTCTATCACCCATTCTACTATCTCTGTCTCTATCACTCATCATACTATCTCTATCACCCATTCTACCTTCTCTTTCTCTATCACCCATTCTACTAGTATCTCTTTCTCTATCACCCATTCTACTAGTATCTCTTTCTCTATCACCCATTCTACTACCATCTCTTTCTCTATCACCCATTCTACTAGTATCTCTTTCTCTATCACCCATTCTACTATCTCTTTCTCTATCACCCATTCTACTAGTATCTCTTTCTCTATCACCCATTCTACTATCTCTTTCTATATCACTCATTCTACTATCTCTTTCTCGATCCATTTCTCTAGGCCGTTCATCTCGCCTGTACTCCGATTCTTCTTTCCCATCATTCCCAGCCTTCTTCCTGTTCCAATAGTCATCGTAAGCTCTGTCGCCACTCTTTACACTCTTGCTGTCCTCCCTGTCGGGATATCTGTCTCTTTCAGAGGACCTCTCCCACCCGCGATCTTCAACTCTTTCCGATGAAGGACGTCGAGGATATTGCCAAGGGTCTGCTTTCCTCTGAGCCGAATCCATGTAATCTACACTACCTCTTTCGGACGGAGCTTTTGGCTCTTGGCGAAAGTCCTCGTCTGTGTAATCTGTGTCAATATAGATATAGAAATAAAATACAGAAATGATTGCATTTAATATAGCGGGTGCTTATCCAGAATTTTCACCATGCTATAAGCGCTTCACAATACCACACTTATCCCAGACAGATAACAAAACATATAACACATCAGACAATATATTGTCATACTCAGTAATACAAGTCAACTATCACCCATTACTTACATTCCGTAAGAAAAATATGTCCACATTGTAAAGGCAATAGATCAGAAGCTTTAAAGTGTAACTTAAATGATTAAGCTTTGGCTTTTTAATAGGTTTCTATCTGAGATGTAAGCCATGACTCAGAGGCCCCTGGGATAGAAACAACAACAACAACAACAACATCTGAGATGTGAATCGGCTTCTTACCTCGAGCAGCATCACGACCAGCCATGGACTTGTTTTCTTCTTCCTCTCCTCTCCCACCTTGCCCATGGCCATAGTCAATCACTTCTGCTGCTACTGCTGCAGATGCTACAAGATGAAATGGGAGAAAAAAAAAGAAAGAAAAGTTACTATTAGACTAGTAAGTCCTCTGGAGTCTTTACACAAATAAGACCATACCAGTCAGGCTGACCAGGCTGATCCCTAGGGTATGCTATCGGGTGTTAAAACCAGAAATCGAACCTGGGACCCTTCTCTCTCTCAAGCTAAACAAGACGACCTTTACGTCAAATTCATGGATTCGTCAAATAAATGGAAATTCATGTTATGCTTACGTGTATTTTCTTTCTCAGCAGCGCCATGGCCGTAGTCTATGCTCTCCACAGGCTTCCTCTCTGGGATGGGTTCAACCCTGCTGCTGGCTGGGGGAAGATCATACCTAAAAGACAAACATAAATAGAATAAGCTGGCTTTCAAAATGGCCAAAGGGGGATAAAATGTGGCATTGTAAGATACGCTTCTACTATACCAGTAAAACAGAACAAGCTCACGAAGACAATACAATATTAGATAATATGGCTATGAGGCAGAAGAGTCAAGAGTCAAAGGCCCTTTTGATAGAAACAACAAGAGACGCATATAACATGTGGAAAGGTGCTGTATAAATATAATAGCTATTATTTACTTAAAAATTAACTGTATCATTAAATCCAATAACAAACCTGTCATAGGGACTATATCCGTAGGGAGCTCGTGAATAGTATGGATCGAGTGGATCCAATAAGGGATCTGAACGATACGGATCAAGAGGGGGAAACCTTCTGTAGGGATCATAGGGATCAAAGGGAGGGTAAGGCTGAAAATGAAAAGAAAGAAAATACAAACAACTTTTTTTTAAATAGGGAAACCTTCACTCACTCTATAAAATAAGTTACCATTATTGGTCCTAAAGGCTGAATTTTCATTTGGGCTGCAATTCACACCACTCTACTAATAAATGGTAAAGATGATAATATTATATGTAAAAATCATATTATGATTAATTTTTTTTAAGTGATAAAAAAAGAAAAATAAGACAGAACTGACCCTAGATCTGTCCCTGTACAAAGGGTCATTTGAAAGCATTGCATCCTCTGCAGGCAGGTCTCTGTTCTGTGCTAAAAGTCTTTCTTCACTAGGTGTTGCTGCTCCTCTACCTCTGCCCCGGAATGGTCCTCCTCTTCCTCTTCCTCGACCACGAAAACCTTCATTCTGTATTGTTGTATCATGAGAATAAACAACACCAACCATGAGCTCAGTTATGCCCTGCCCGATAGTTAAAGAGTCTGTTTCAAAAAATTTCAATATATATTGAATCGAATGCGGACCCTCCATTTAAAGCCTTTCTGCGAGTTTTGTGATTTTTTTCTTTGCTTTAAGAATACCTCCGAACAAATGGAGACATCAAATCTAACATGGAACTTTAAAACATCTGAGGTCATTATAATTTTATACTTTTACTAACAAAACAAAATAAATAAAAATAACTCTGATCCGACGAGATGTAAGATAGATATATCGAAACAATGTGTTAACTTTGTTGTATCTGAAGTGTTCTATAGCAACAGTGTAAACGTGTAATTCTAAATCATAGAAAATAGAATACCATATCGATTTCAAATGATAAAGATTCCTAAATCAACACAACAGGACAATAATAAGCAGAATCAAAAAGAGAAATCAATGATCCAACAAATGAGAAAACTTACATCATAACTTTGTTCAGAGTCTTGCTGCGTGCTGTCGGTGCCCTCACCACTCCATGCCTCACCATAGGGCCTGGCACCTCTGCCTCGGCCACCACCCCTAGCACCACCACGACCTCGAGGAAAGGGGAGTAGCGGCTTGTCCTCTACTTTATATTCACTGTCAAAGTAAGGATCGTCTGTATTGTTGGATTCCGGCCCAAACTGGTTGCCAAAACTTTTTGCTCCAGAACTTTCGAATCCACCACTCTCTTCTCCATATCTATACTCGGGAAATTGTTCACTCTCGGAAACGTTGTGATAGCCGCCTCTCCCAAAACCTCTTCCTCTTGATCCTCTATTATTAGGGGGAGCTGTATTAGAGTCCCCAAAACCTCCTCTTCCTCCTCGGGCCATTCCTCTACCTCTACCCCTGCCCCGAAATCCTTGCCCAAAATCATCTGCCGTATGGGAATCAGGGTAGTTATACGCTGCGTCATCGTAGTTCTGATCCTCTTCCTGGCCAAACTCTGTGTTGGGTGGGAATGCATTGGAGCCCCCTCCTCTTCCTCCTCTCATCGGGCCACCAGTAGGAAAGCCTCTACCTCTTCCTCTCCCCCTCATGTTGTTATTGTTAAAACCAGCCCTACCTCGATCACCACCCCTACCTCGATCACCACCTCTGCCGCGATAGCCGCCTCTATTCATAGGACCACTTCCATACTCATCCATCCCTTCCTCCTCTCCACCATAGCTTCCCCACTCCTCATTAGCTGAATGAAAACCTCTTAGACCTTCTCCAAACCCTCCTCTTCCTCTTGTGGGAGTAAACCCAGGTCTTCCTCTTGAGAATCCTCCTCTCCTTCCGTCAGGAGTAATTTCTGCGTCTTGAAATTCATCCCTAGCTTCATTCTCATTGTATTCGTAGTTTTCTACAACAGAATCTCCATGATAACCGCCTTCCTCGAATGCTCCTCCTCCACTTCTATAGTTTCCTCTACCCCTTTCAAATCCTCCTCTTCCACCCCTGAATCCTCTTCCACCTTCAAATCCACCTCGCCCACGTTCAAATCCACCTCTTCCACCTCGCCCACGTTCAAATACACCTCT
>JAUEKX010177883.1:0-11005 GCA_031834005.1 Dendronotus venustus
CAACCCCCAACCATCAACCCCAGCAAAACGGTTACCGGTAGATATTCCTAATAAGACCTTATGATGTTCATCATGATTTTGCAAAATGGCACTTTTTTTATGAAAAACTGATCTATAAGAAACTATTTCCGATCGTCAAAATTATAAAATTGAAGATAAAAAAATCGAAACTTTCGAAAATAATATTTGCGCTTGATTTCACATGAAAAATCCTAAATGCTTATATTATTACCAAGTGAGATTTGAAGCAACCATGCTAATAATTTAATTATTTTAATAATTTTTATACAAACCGGTTTTGCGTATAATTACTGTACGTGTAAAAGATTTGTATGAACAAGGCAGATTTTTCAACCTTTTATTTTGCTGGCTTAAGATTTATATTTTTCCACTACTATATCTTTTAGATCGGTCATGATAACTGGGTGAGAGGTTTACAGTTCCATCCAGGTGGTAAGTACCTGCTGAGTTGCTCAGACGACAAGACGTTACGAGCATGGGACATCAAGAACCAGAGGTGTGCTAAAACACTGAACGCACACGAACATTTCACTACCACATTTGGTAAGTAATTTTATTTTTGTTTCAAATTTCAGCAAGAAATGTTTGGAGGTAATGTTATAATAACCCCAAGGGGTACTAACCCCCGGGTATGTACCGCCCAAGGTATTCAGCATTGCACTTTTAATTCGAAAATTGTCATTCCGCCTTACTGAGACTGGAATATATATGTATGATTTCCATACATTGTTTTTCAGATTTTCATCCGACTGCTCCAATCGTGATTACTGGAAGTGTAGACCTGACCGCTAAGATCTGGGATTGCCGGTAGAAATCAAAATGCATCATCATCATTCGTCTTATGAGTGTGATCATGATGGTGAATTTGATAGAGAAACGTGGGAGGAGTGCTGCTACCCTCTCTAGGTAAACAAATACACAAACAGAGTGAGCACATGCAAACAAAACAAAAATATAAAGACTCATTATTATAATTTGACTTTTTCACGACATTTGGTTTCATATTATGTAGTGAAATGAATGTCTTTGGGACATCTATTCGTAACAGTAGACGTTCTGTGAGATTGAAGTAGACAAAAAAAGTATACATGGGGATATGTTTAACATGAATTTTCTTCATGTTTCTTCATAGGTCTTGTTTTCATTTTGTATAACGTTTAGAATTTAAAAAAATATATATATTTGAAACATTTGAGGATATGCAAGGAAAGAAGTGTGTTCAACGAAATATCGTAAATTTCCACCTGTTATTACGTTTTTGTTCTGGTTGTTTTTTATTTTCATTATAACTACCTCTCTCGTTTCCTTTAGCGAAACCCCCATTAGTTGATGATTTTCCGAATGAAGTTATTTATTCTTAAAGTAAAATTGTATTTTTTTTTTTTTTTTTCGTTTAGTTTTTGTTAAAAACGGACTTTACTTTGCTTTGTTTGCTTTTGATTTTTAGGAAACAATTTTTTTAGATAGTGGAAAATTTGTAGGAAAACCTCCTTTTAAAGACCTTCTGCCTTTTCTGAGAATCTAGGATAGATCCATAGGTTTCTGTTCTAAATCTCAACACATATCCATCTGTTCTATATCTCTTGAGAATAACTTGTATGTATAACGTTATACAAATTAGCTTTCGAGCTAGTTTTCAACTCGTTTTTAATAAGAAAACTAAAATTTGAAGAAAGAAAGCCAAAGAAGGGGCATATTTATCGATATCCAGACATATTTTCTTTTTCTTTTTCTTTTTCTTATTTCCTATGTATAATCTAGACAGAATATTTTTTACTTTAGTTGGAAACAAAAATATATTGTCGCTTTATTTTAAAACAAGATCCGTTCCACGTTGTTATCTTGTCCCTTGTGTGCAGTTTAGACAACACAATTTCCGACTTTAATTTTTTATACCACGCCTCGTTTTTGGGCGAAGTTTTGTTACAATGGATATCATTTCTCTAAAGGAGTTTCCCTAAAATTATTTTCCTTGTAGCATGTTAATTGGCAAAATAAATTGTTTTGTGATTTGATTTGGTTATCATTACCTGGAAAACAGGCGGTCAGGTGTGCTGAAAATAACCTGCGGAAAGAAACCGGCTACAGTTGACTACCGTCCAGCAAAGCCGCGTCTATTTTTATGGAGAATAAAATGAAGACAAACGCTCGTTTTAATATATATTTCTTCTACGGTAAATTATTGAAAATCAATGAGAAGTATTCTCTTTGATAAATTCGTAAGACTTTTTGAGCGTTTAACCCTATTCATCAAAAAAGTAATATACGAAAATTGGAATTTGTTGTTTACATCTGATATGTGTAAACACATGAAGTATTTATTTGTACAGCTCTTCTTGAAAATCAAGAGAGACTTTTTTTTAGTATTATATTGTTCATAAACCTCTTCAGTGAGTTTATTACTTGCTAATTGCAGTATGGTTCTGCGGTAAAAAATAAGTTTTTACATACAGGGTGTCCCAATAAAATGTGTACACTAAAATGAAGAATGCGATGAGGAATTGCTTTAATTGCAGTATGGTTCTGCGGTAAAACAAGTTCTTTACATACAGGTGTTCCAATAAAATCTCCGGACCATATTTGGTATGTCAATAAGAATTTAATTTATGCGAAACTATATCGAGTAATTTAATTACAATACAAACAAAAGCGTATATATAATTTATTTCACAGCCAATCAAATTCGGTTTGCTCGAATACAGCCAATAAAAAAAAATAGCAAACTTTTTTGTGGGACACCTTGTATACAGTTCAATCTCCTTTTTATTAGCTTTTCAACATCATAAATCTGTGTTTTAAGAGAGATATTATGCGCAGAAATAAATAAGGGTTAGCTACTATTTTTTTTAAACACAAGGCTGAAGTTATTTACAAAATGTGATCGGAATTAAGTTGAAATTGCAATTGATAACAAAAAAATCGTGTATGCCTCAAAAATATATATTGAATCATAGAACGAAGATGCAACCAAAACATTTAACCCTTTCGCTGTTTGAAGGCACGTCGTAACCTTAAAAAATAAGATTACCTCACTACTTGGAAAAAATTGTGGACACAAGGTCGCACATTACCAACTGGTAGAAATTCTTAGTTAGACTGGATACACCTTCTCTAAAATTTCCGAAATCCTCACACGTCGAATGTATGAGTTTGAAATTGTTATAATATGTCTGCTCAGCTTGAGGAGCGAAATAAAAATCGTGTCGATCAAGGCATGCGTTAGGATTTCCAATACAAAATGAACCTCATTAAATAAGCGGTTTGTTAAAAATGTTGTGGAAATTAAATCATCTCAAATTGAGAAATAAAAGCAAGATTAAAATCCAGAGTAAAAAACTTTCTATCTACAAATCAGATTCCTATCTGACATCTGATCACCCGGCTTAAAGAACACGGTCAAGCAAAAATGCCCGTCGGGAATCATATGAGATCATGCAATCACACTCTTGGGATTTATGATGCAACAATACTTGCTCAAAGTACACGGTCTGAGTACCATTTAATGACACTTGAAGCACTGTTTATTGCGCAGTTAAAACTGTCATTGAACACTAGAGATGAATAAAAAAGCCACAAACTTGTTATTAATTTATTATAATTTTTTTGCTCTAGGGATAGGGAGCTTTTAGTTTTATATGAGTTTTTTTTTTTTTTTTCCCCTTTCATTTGTTAGTTGTATGTATAGGAATCTGATTTGTAGATAGAAATTTTTTTACTCTGGATTTTAATCTTATTTTTATTCTGTTTTTAGCCTGAAGATGACTTTAAAAGTCGAAATATATTGCAAATATTAATGTAAAAATGTGTTTCATTGTTGGTTCCTCAATTTGAGATCATTAAATAACAATTAAAATAATAAGTTCAATCAACAGTTGAATCATCACTTGGCTAGGCTCCGACTTTACGTACACTGTATATGTAGTGTGAACAACAAGAAATGCTGTATGCGCCCGCTGCGATTGCTCTCAGGTTTTCGCGGACGTGTTAGGGGTATCTTAATCGAATATTTTTTGGAAAGAAAATGGAGGAGGTTGAAAAAAATTAAATGGTAAAAGAAGATGATATAAAAAGAAAAAATAAACTTGTCTGTTTTGTATTTTTCATATTCATTTGATTCATTTCACTGTCTTTAAAACAGGTCTCTAAATTTTTATGATTTGGGTTTTTCTAAATGTGTAATGTAACAAGAACAAGAGGCAACTGCCAATTCAAAATATTTTTGTGGTGCAAATTCATTATAAAAACACCTGCCTATACACCTAGTTAAAGGTGTTGTAAATTTGTACAAAGCTAATTTGAAATGTCAGCTAGTATTAATCTAAGCAATTTTTTGCTTTAATTGAAAGGACATTTGAAAGGTTCTTACTCTCTTCTTACACAAATTATGTATTATTTTTATAGCCAGGACGATAGCTAAGCTACATCTCTATAACTAGCGATTCTCTACCCACTTTTACAGTCCTTCATACAAATTTCACCAATTAATTCCCTGATTTTCTGATTTTATATTATCCAAGCAGTAACCAATGCAAAAAAACACCGGGATTTGCTGCTGGCATTAAGACTTTTATAAAGAATGTATGCATATATATATATATATATATATATATACTAGTAGGATATCTTGTGTCACACTGTATTCTGCTAGCATTTTCTTTAATTGTTGGATAATTTCTAATTAGATGATAGTCACTAAGGGGATAACTTATAAACATCCCAATCCACTACCTTCATCTGAAATTAGACTAAAAATCTTATATATATATATATATATATATATATAATGGTATATAGCCATTAGGGCATGTCATGATGTCATAATGTCAGAAACTTTCACAGGAATAAAACTTCCGTAGTCGATGAATTTTTACCATTATTACCATATATATATATAGGTGCGGCCAACCAGCAACAGGCCATTTTTATTTATTTTTCTATCAAAATTCAAACCAAAATTATTATTACTAATTATGTATATATTATTATAAATATTACAAAATTGGGTTTGATATAAAGTTACAAATAATCACAATTATAATAGACTGTCCAGAGGTTAAATGAACCTTATTATTCATCTCTTATCTTTTGATGTTGAGCATAATCCCACACATACACTCATGCAAACAAGTTTTTTCCAAATATCTATATATAACTACTGTTTGCCATTGTAACAAGGACACTTTTACAAATGGACAAAGCTATCATCTGTATATATAAATGCATCTCATTGACAAAATAGCTTCTTGTATGTACTTGACACTCAGGTATAGCTTATTGCAGCGCTTTAAATGATTTTCTAGGAATTTTGTTGGATTATTATCTTTATTCAGACACAATTTTACATTTGTTTATTGCTTATGGTAAAACAATATGCTTTCATTATGATGTTGATATATATATATATATATATATATATATATATATGTGTGTTTAAAAAAAGACATAAAACCATAACTTTATGAATCTTGCCTCTAATAATTGAAAAGACAACATATTTTTAAGACTAATAAGAAGTTTAGTATTTATACTTATGTCTAGTAAAAGATATTGTCTTTTAATTTTATAGCACATTTCTTTAGAGGAACAATGTGATAGACATAAATTAATTGAACAGTTTTGTACATTTGGCATTGCTGCATTAACCAACATCATTGGACGATTTATACCAGGCTAACAGAATGACTTCGCTAAAAGGTTAGATTTTGTTTTTAGTATATAAATGTTCTTTCTTTTCTTTTTAGTTTTTATCGCTACTCCCTAGTTAGTTACTCGCACAGCTAGGAAGGCGAGTATATATATTTTACCTGCTACATACATTTTATTTAAACAGACAAAAATCGAACTGTATCAAAATTAATGGTATGTATATACTATATATATAAATGCTTCATTTTGTGCCACAGGTACAGTATATAATTATTTAAAATTTTATAGGAGGGCACTTATTCGAGAGGGGTACTTATATACAAAATGTATTTTTTTTTCTTTTATTAAATATATATATATATATAATCATTAATAAAATTAAAGACAAAACAACAAATTTTCTATCAAGCATTTTTTATGTGTGTAATTTGAAAGCTTTTTTGTTAACTACAGAACATTTAAACACCCTTTATATCAACACATTTTAAACCAAGTGATTATTATTAATTAATGTTATAGGATTATTACTAGGTAATCAAAATGGGTGCTAAATTGAACCAAATTAGTTTTTTTCATACTTTATTAAAATCCAATTGACAAACCTGTGTGTCTTTCAAAGAGAATCTTTAATATGTAAATCTTAAGACAAAAGAAATTGATATATATATATTTATATATCAAAATTAACTATATATATAATATTAAAAACAAATCTAAAAATCACTTTCTAAAAATGCATGTATCAAAAGTTATTGGTGTTTAAAGTTCCAGATATTAAGCCAAATGCAAAATCCAGTGTCGCAGACTTGGTAACATACAGATATTAGCCTCTGTTCATGCACACACCTTGGGTTATATTTACAGGTAGCAAAGCATCTATCACATGGATCAAGACAAAATAAAATGCGGAAAGGTTGACTGGCTTGCTTAAAACTTTGAAAGACAATATCTTTGGATGTAGATATTTTTTAGAAGAAGTATTTTGTAGTGTTGTTATGTGGTTGGGTTTCTTTTGATTTCTTAAATATATATATCGATATAAACCAAAAAAGTGTTCAATTATTGTTTATACATAAAAAGGTTGTTCTTTTGTTTGTATGGATGCTTAATGGTTCAAATGTATATATATATTTTTCTTGTGGAGTGTTTTATTGACCAACATAAGTAGTCACACTTTACTAAAATCCTAATTGAATTGTCTGCAATTTGACTGTATCTTTCTAGATTTTAGGAAAATAACGCTAATAGACATTCATCTTGTGGGTGATACATGGACTAATATATATATATATACTTTTTAGTATATAAAAACTATGAAATGGATTGTAAATGCAGTCTACTTTTTTACATAAACGAGGGGGGACGGTACTATCCGGGTGCATATACACAAAAGTAAAGAGAACAAGTGCATTTAGTGGAAAGAATGAACTAAAATTCAAAAATACTAATCAATAGGTTCTATGGCAAATACATGTTGGAATAAGTAATTTTTAGCACATGATTATAGTTGTTTGTTGCATTTTTATTTATTTCAGCAAAACAAAGGGTTTGCTATCAGCAGTCTATCTATCTATCTGTGTATAAGTAGAATTTGATAGGTTTAGCCTGGGCGTTTTTGACCAGTTAAAGTAAGAACAAAGTTATCCAGCTTGTTTATGTTAGTACCTGCAGCAACATAGTTTTTTTAGTTTCTTTTTGTTTTGAGTTATTGTTATGTCAACTAGAAGCGGTATTATGTATTTTATAATAATAGAAGGTGGTCCTGAGAAATCGCTGTTGGAAAATAAAAGATTCTATTGTTTTCAGAAGCACATTGTGTTATTAATATTACTAACTTGTTGTGAAATTTCTTTGACTCCTTTTGATTATTATGATTAATACATATAGATAATTACTTTAAAAACACACCCTCACAACTCTAATGAAAAGGGTTGTAGTATTCTTTTTCTTTTCCTTTGCCATTCATTTCTTTATTGAATCAAAGTCTTAATTTTGATGACCTTCTCTACAAGAAACTGTTTTACAACTTTTTATGCTAGGTAGCCTCACTTTAGTTGCTTATAAAATCAAAAAAAAGTGTTGCCGTATTATAAAATGTATATATATGGATTTTTAGTTGTTTTCACAAAGTTTCTTTTATTTTCATTTTCTCAACATAAGTTTCTGCAAATCAAATCAAAACAAAGCAAAACAAAACAAAACAAAAACAACAAATGAAACAAAGAAGTAAGCGTATGAAGAAGAGTAAATATAAAAATAACAAAAAGAAAACTTTGAGAACCAAAAGAGAAAAAGAAAAACAACATACTATATATCTTATGTGAAAAATTTGAATTGAACATATATAATACTATAAGGATAGAAATGGAATGTTTTTGAATTATGTATGTGGTAGAGGAAACTAGAGTAAACTTTATTTTTTGAGATTGTGCTTGAGATTCAGAGGCGGATCTAGAGTGCATCAAACATCTGTGAAGGAGAGTTAGAAATCAATTATCTTAAGGTTTTATTCAAGGATAACTAACTTTTTTACTCTCCTTCGCAGATGTTTGACGCACTGTGGATCCTCCTCTGAGATTGTCGTCTGTTAAGTTTGCAACCGAAAACGTGTGTATATGAACTTCTTTTTTTTTTTATTTTCAGATGATATGGACAAAGAAAAATTACAGTTGCTGGACAACGTAAAGAAGGAGGTAAATATGTTCCCTTGTTTACCCCCTGAATTATGTTGAAGTTTGTACTAAGTTCATCGTTTGCAATAAGAGTTGTAGACCTCTTGTGTGTAAATAATTGGCATTAATTGATAATGATGACGATGATGAAATAATTAGATATCTGATAGTACTGCTTCACACGCGATAAAGTGAACCATAAGGTGATAAAAATCGTAGCTAAGTTCAATTATTGAACTCCGATCGTTATATTTATATTTTAATACCTCGGACGTAGTGAATATTCCGCTGATCTGGTAATTAAATACAGATTTTTGATGGCATGTCGTTTGAAATTTGTACCACTACCAGAGGCAGATCTAGAGTGCGTCAAACATCTGCGAAGGAGAACTAGAAATCAATTACCTTAATGTTTTTTCTACGATAACTACTATTTTACTCTCCTCCGGAGTCGTTTGACACACTCTGGATCTATTCAGTTGGTGGATACCATTGGCGCAAAGAGATTTGATTCGCGTAAGTTTATGATGATGTTGTCACGATGATAAGTAATCTATCCGTTAATCAGAGTGTCTGCTCATTAGATTATCCATTGGAAAGTTGAATATAGCCCAAATTTCTGGCATTCAAGTTTAAAAATTTAAAAGAAATGGGACTGTCTGTATACTTTTTTATAAGCAATCATTAAATAGTAGACGCTATGAGCGCCAGGACTCCAGGCTAAATTGAATCGTAAATAATGTCTCACAAGTTCCGTTTGAAAAAGACTAAGACAACTTAGTGCCCAGACTTTTCCTTTAAAGTATATTTTTAACTAGACATTTGAAAAGGTTGGATCTTCAGAAAAACTGGACTCCAGTTTGTTCATACAGTACGCTCTATGGTTGATCATTTATGCGCCCCGGGCGTTTATTCGGGAGAGACGGTTATTTATAATATCAGCTTTCCCATTTTATATGAGATGATATAATTAAGCCAAAAATCTCTATAATCCCCCATAATCTTCTTTTCTTCTTCATAAAGAAGATTCGATATTGATCTGCAATCCTCGTAGCTCCCTATTCTCTCCTTCGACTCCTCAGTTTTGATAGTCTTAGCTGCTTTTCAGCAGCAGATATCACAGGCTTAAAACAAGCACGAAAATTGCGAGTAAACAAACCAGAATTGCTCCGACAGTAAGGTAAATTTCCGTGCTGTTTACATGAAATAGCTCCTAATCTTTCTCTTGTTATAACAACGCAAATTAAACTTTGGGAGAAGAAAATAAAATCGGATTTAAACGTACAAAACGTGGAAAAAATTGTCTTTTAATTTCCCGCTGCGAAATGTTTACCCTTTAATACAGCTGCAGTTTTCTGCAGTAATTAAATTAACTTAAGTTGAAGTTTTGGTAATAACTCTTATATTTCGAACAAATTTTGATGACTCCTCCTCCGAAGAGTTTGAAATTAGACCGAGTTAACTGTATTTCTTGGTTGTTGTTGTTGTTTTTATAGTGCAAGAAGTTAATGGAAGAAGCCGTCACACGTAAATTCGTTCATCTCGACAGTAGTGGTGTCACCTCTTTGTGTAGTAAGTTCCAGCTAATCTAACCCGAGATGCGGTTCTAGAGTGTAGGCTCTGTGACGGAGAGTGAAAAGGCGATTATCTTGTGGAGTTTCTCCAGACATAATTTCTTTTTTGCTCTCCTACACATGTGCTTGCCATCCTTTTGGATCCGTCTCTGAACCCTTCCCAGTCAGTGCAAGACTTTAAAACATTGGTCGAGAATATTCGTTTGCAATATATGATTGGTTAACGTTTTTATTGCATTCTTTTTTATCTAGTTTGTTATTGTTTGCCAGCTGATACTTTTATATTGGCTGTCTATTTATAGACCAGACCAGACCAGCCAGGCCAGCCAGCCAGAATACAATAATAACATTAGCCATTCTCGGCCAATCAGGCGGATATAGAATGCTGCGAACACATACGTAGGAGTGCAAAAAGATAATGGTGACCTGAGAAACACTCCAAGATAATTATACTTTTAATCTCCTTCGCAGGTGTTGCCGTCCCTCTAGATCCGCAACTGCAAGGCTGTCTTTTCATTCTTTCTTAACTAGATGCTGTTGAACTGTGTTTGTTGAACGGCCTGAAGAAACGTGCGGGCGGTCTGCTACCACCGACTGACTGTAGCGAAGATTTGTTACAGAAAATCACGAAAATATCTGCAGACGCCGAAAGCATCTCCAAACTGACCAACTACCTTCACCAAGTCCACGAGAATAAGACGTCGTTTCCTTCTACTGCCAAAGCTGCCGGTGAGTTTGCTTGTGTTGTTATTGTTCCAGTCCAATCTGGATATATAATAAGGAAATGTGCTCAATAACAGATACTGTCGACCACCTACTTTTTTGTGGAATACATGTCTTATTTTTTTTCCTTCTGTGACATAATTGCCCTTAAAATTACGTTTTTGATGCAATTAGAATTAAATTCTTTAGAGAAATTTCTTATTTTAGGCTCAAAAACCTTTCTTAAATTTTGGCTAATTTGAGCCTAACGTTTCTTATAAAAAAATGTGTTATTAAGTTTCTAATTAACTTTCTAGCATTAAACTTCATAAAAGATAGCATTTTAATGTGCATGGATGTTTTGTAGATGGCTATATAAGTGTTGTTATG
>JAUEKX010177994.1:0-11004 GCA_031834005.1 Dendronotus venustus
AGTGTTGGTAGTAGACGCAGTAGAGTTAATAGTGGTAGCAGTAGCCCTATCGCTGTCTCTAATAATTTCAGGGTCAAGATATGTGCAACGACAAGGAGATATTATGTCATAACTGGAACTGTCAGATCGATCCCGAAGACTTCTGTTGTTGTTAGGAGCATTAACATGGGTATGTAAAGGATCATTAACATGTCGTGTATGTGTATGTGAAGGATCAGGTGTATGTGTATGTGAAGGATCATTAACATGTGTATGTATAGGATCATTAGCATGTCGTGTATGTGTATGTGTAGGATCATTAACATGTGTATGTGTATGTGTAGGATCATTAACATGTGAATGTGTATGTGTAGGATCATTAACATGTGTATGTGTATGTGTAGGATCATTAACATGTGTATGTGTAGGATCCTTAACATGTGTATTTGTATGTGTCGGATCATTATCATAATGTGTATGTGTATGTGTAGGATCATTAACATGTGTATGTGTATGTGTAGGATCATTATCATGTGTATGTGTAGGATCATTGACATGTGTATGTGTAGGATCATTGGCATGTGTATTTGTAGGATCATTAACATGTGTATGTGTATGTGTAGGATCATTATCATGTGTATGTGTAGGATCATTGACATGTGTATGTGTAGGATCATTGGCATGTGTATTTGTAGGATCATTAACATGTGTATGTGTAGTATCATTATCATAATGTGTATGTGAATGTGTATCACTACCACTACCACTACAAGTCCCTTTTTCGGCTTGGCCTTGTACGAAACCACGACCTCGGCCACAGCAAACCGTGTTCAGATTTGAGTTTGATGATGGCGTTGGTGTATCTACTTCTACTTCCACTACCGATGTGTCCACAAAGTTATCGACGTCAGGAATGGACAGGTGGAGGACGGGTGGTGGATAACAATTAGTACAATTAGTACTAGAGGTACTCGTAGTAGGACTAGCTTGGCGGTGAAGGCTGTGTACGCTTTGGGAGGGATAACACATGATGGAGTAGTCATCATCACCACCATCACCATCATCAACATTATCATCAACATTATCATCGTCATCAACATCAACATTATCATCAGCATCAACATCATCAGCAGCAGCATCAGCACCATCACCATCACCACCACCATCAGCAGCAGCAGCAACATCCCCATCATCATCATCATTAGCAGCAGCAGCAACATCCCCATCATCATCATCATCATCATCATCACCATCATCGTCGTCGTCGTCGTCACCTCGACTACGATAATAATTCCTCCTATTTCTCCGCCTCCCTGCTGCTGTTGTTGTTGCTGCTGTAGTGTGATGATTATGATGATGAGGAGGAAAATAACGATGATGCTGTTGCATCCTCAGTGGCGTCGTCAAGAGGTGTGTCGTCCATTCAGTGACGTTGTCGTCGTGTAGTAGTAGTGGTGGTAGTGGTGGTTTGGTGGTGGCGTTGGTTTGGGGGCTGCCTATAGTGGCGTCGACGACTTCTTCAGCTTCAGCAGATGAAGAAGAAGAAGTAGTGGTAGTACTAGTACTGGTAGTGATAGTGGAAGTGGTATTGCTGCAATTACAATAGCTCTCCACTGTGGCAGTGTCGGAAGCAGCCCGTGTGTTATCGCCATCATTATCATCATCACTATCCTTACCATCATCACTATCATTATCATTAGCAGTTGAGGCGTGGTCTAGAAATCCTCCTTTCACCACTTTCACTTTTGGTATCCGTGTCCGCATTCGCATCCGCATGGCGGTTGATGAAACCATCGGACGCATCATCGGATGCATCACCGGACGCCTACTGTTGCTTAGAGTGTAGTTCAGCTTTCGGTGAGGATGGCACCGCCTAGAAATGCTGCTGGAGTGAGAATAGGAAATGATGTGGTTGTTGTTTAGGTGAGGTGTAGTAGTAGTAGTAGTAGTACGCGTAGTAATATTAGCAGCAGCTGGATGAGGAGAAGGACTGAAGGAGAGGCGCGCACGGTTAGAATTGGAAGAAGAATACCCCCCTAGACGCGTTTGAAATTGATCTACGACTACTAATTCTTCCGCGCCATCTTCTTTGTTGCAGTCGAACTGTCGTCCGCCACGGCTCCATATCAGTATACTATCTTCTCTCCTTTCATTCCCACCATTATTATCATCATCATCATTGCCAATGCCATCATCATCATCGTAATAATAATCGTCGTCGTCGTCGTCGTCGTTGTATCGCAAGGGTGGTGGTTGTCTACCGCAAGAAGAAATGATGTTGTATCTCTCCTCCTCACTCTCATCATCGCCACCGCTTAGAATTGTTCCGTCGCCTCGCACTCTTCCCTCTCCTCTTATTCCTCCTCCTAATCCTCCTCCCCCTCCTCCTCCTTCATTCATCCCAAACGTGGAGACGGGGGGTTGGGAGCTGGGTCGGTACCAATCCAGACCCAGACTCTTGGAGCTGTCGTCGCGGCTCGTCGTCGTGAAATGGTTGTACGAGGAGAGGAGGAGGGCGGCGTTATTCACAGCATTATTCACACCACCACCTCCTCCTCCTCCTCTTCCACCTCCTCCACTACCACCGCCACCACCTCTCGGAAGATTGGCGATGTTGTTCATAGCACCACGACTAGTAGCGGACGCCATAGCCGTCATGGCGTTGTTGTCCTCCATCACTACGTCGGGGTACACAGTAGGAGGATACACAGTAGTAGGATTAGGATACACATCAGGATACACAGTACTGCCGAGCTCTTCGCTGGAGATGTCGTTGCTGGTGTTGTCCACGTCCGACCTGTTGAAGTGGAAGGTGTCGCTTTGGATGCCGCCGTCAGACAAAGGGGTCGTCTCGTAATCCGCCGTCTCTTCGTTGTGGTGCCTCACCATTTCTATCTGCAATGCCAGGCTGCTCGGAAACATGAGAAATCCCCTGGAAGACAGGACGTTTTCCGTGGCGATTTTGGATTTGGACGGTTCTTGATGCACGCCGCCCGAGCCTACTTCGTGGTCAAGCCTTATTGTTTCTAAAAAGTTGATCGGATTTGTCGGATTATTATTTTTGGTGCCGGTGTTTTTCGGGGAAATTAACGACGTCTTTATCTGCTTGCCATTGCAATGATTGCAGGCTGGATCATTCACGGTTTGATGATGCAGCAATTGTAGTGGTGGTGGTGGTGGTGGGAAGGTTACAGCAGCTGCGGCTGAAGTCGAATCTTTCTTTATCAAGGAGAGAAGTTTGTGGTTGGTACTACTAGTACTACTCTTCTTCTGTATTCCTCTTCCCTCCTCAAACTCAAATCCCTTCTTCTTCTTCTTTGTCTCTTCTCCCGTCATCATCGTCGTCGTCCCGTTCTGTGCGCGTCGTTGGACTAGTCCCCCCATATCGAAGAAGGGGACGTTACCTTTATTGTGCAAAGAAGGAGACCGTTGGTGTTGTTTATTAGCATCATCATCTTTGTTCTCCAGATTCCCAGTACGACACACCGCCGTGTCTTGATGAATACTACCTACTATAGGGGTATGCTCTCGAACCTCGACAACTTGGTTCCTTCTTCTATAGCTATGTTCTATAGTATTTTTCTGACGAAACTCGTTTTCTTTGTCCAGATCCCTGCTAGATATGATATCATTATATTTCACACGATGTATCCCATTCCCCTCACCTTCCATCCAGCTAACGGTGCGATTGGAGGCATTCGTTTGGTCTGCACATAGGAGATTTGTTGAGTGATGACAAGAAGTCTGATTTCCAAGATTATAATCTATCTCGATGAAATTTTCGCTAGTATTAATTTGAAGTAGGGGTTTCTTTTGTTGGAACTGCTGATGATTAGTAGTAGTATTATCACTAGCAGGACAATTCGAGGAGCTGAAATCTAAGAAAGATACTCTTTGCGTGTCGTTGCCATGTTTAGTTGTTAAGTCATAATCATTTCCTCCTTGTGTTGCCGTGTTTCCAGTAGTGAACTTCTCTAGATCACCTCGGTCAGGAAATCGGTTTCTCACATTCCCAGATAGTTTATTCTCTTCTCGTTTACTATAATAATAACTATTTGGCTGCGTTTTTTGCAGGTTGTTGCTGGTCGCCCATTCTTGCAGTTTTCCTTCTTCTGAAAACACGGCACTGAAATCGGGAGTGTGAAACCTTTGATGATGGCTTTGATGGCTTTGATGACTTTGACTGTCCTTTGACTTGGGGGATGATTGGTCAGGGCAGTCGGACTGGGCGACGATGCCTGGTGGTCTCAACAAACTTAAACAAGGGCTGCAGTTGATGGGCACCAGGGTAGGATGGCCAGCGACGGGTGTCGTCGAAGGGGGGAGGAAAGCGAAGCTACCCACTAGAAGAGGGGGCGTTGGTGCGGGGGAACCACTGTTAGCGACGTAGTAGCAGCTCTCCGGGGTGGTTTTAACACTGGTAATAATATCAGGACTTTCAGTAGGAGCCAATGCCATTTGCCGCGTTGAGATTTCAACTTCAAGTTCGTCTTTCCTCCCGCTATTTCGGATGGAACTGTGGTTAGAATTCGGAATAGGAATCTTTTTCGATTTCGATTCTCGGATCTTTCTCGAGCTATCTTGCTTATTATTACTGCCGGTACCATAATAATCTACTGCTGGTTGAGAATTATCAATCGATTTCAAATAATTATGAAACATGCTCAAACGAAAAGCTTTTTCTTTCTCTTTCTCTTCTTCTTCCCGTCCATTTCCCAAATTATGACCACCGGTGGTAGTCGTTTTATTCGCAGCATTATTACGGTAGATATCAGATACGTTGTTGTTCGATACAAATGATTGCGGACAGCGACGTTTATTATCATTATCATCAATACTAGTGGCATCAGCATTTTGGAAATCATTATAACTATTATGACAACATCCTAATCCTAATGAAGGTCGTCGTGAAATGTCGAGGAGGGATCTACGTGTATTATCATCATTATTGCACGGCGTTGGTCTAGTACTAGTAGACACTTCGAACCTGTTCGTCGGCTCGGCGTGGGGACGGTGGTGCGGGTATAAAGAGTTACCCGTTTTGGATTTACGTGTGCTATCATCATTATTGCACGGCGATAGTCGAGTACTTGTAGACACTTCGAACCTGTTCGTCGGCTCGGCGTGAGGATGACGGTGGTTATGCGGGTATAACGAGTTACCCGTTTTGTCGTTGTAGTCGTCGTTGTTGTAGCCTTCTCCTTCTTCTTCCTCCTCTTTGGCGTCTCCGACGACTTCATCCACCTCCTGAGGGTTTCCACTTCCACTTCTACTGCTGATGCTGCAGCAGGCATCGTCATCGGCCACGTCTGTGTCCGTGTCCAGGCCTACTTCCAAGTCCACCTTCGCGGACGGGATCGGGCTGGAGTCGGCGAACGAGGACGCGATTAGGGCCGGCCGCTGGTTCGGCAGACAGAGTTGGTCCGCCTCCTCGGGCATCAGATTCTCCATACTGACAAGATTGTTGAGGAGAGACGAGCTGAGTTCCTTCGTTGTGTACGTGTGCAGTGATGGCTGGAGTTGGAACGGGTGGTGCTGGTTCATCCTCATCATCTGAATCTGAAACCGCTGCTGCTGAGCCAACGGAGACGCCGGACTGTTGCTGCTACCGGTTCCAGGTGGAAGTACCGTGCTCGTCATGGAGACGACGTCATCATGCGTGTTGTTGTGTTCGTTTCGAAAACTGGAACTCGCCGATCCGATGTTTGGTTGTAGTGTGGAAAACGTCTGTGACATGCGATCGTTCGAAGTAGTAGCACAGAATTTCTTAACAGCCACTGTACTTTCTACTTGTTCAAGGTTGTCACCATTTTCGTTAGTACGGCGTTCTACTACTACTGAGGCTTTTTCTAATTTACGGGATTGCTCGCGCAGCAGATCGGAATTTGATGCATCTTTTAGTGTCTGATTAGGATTAGGAGGAGCCGGAGCTGTTACCGGCTCGGGAAGATTTGGTGGTTTCGTGGTTACAATGATATTATTATCACGTTGGCTACTGGTCATTGGCATGATAATATTATCATTTTGGGGAGTCAGTCGATCCAAATGTAATGCTTTCTTTAGTGTCTCAGTCAGATTCAGAGTGTGCGTTCCCTTTTCGAACCATCTTGATGGTACGGTTCTTTTCGGGTCGTTGTTTATAACTGGAGCATCCATTTCATCCTTCATTTTCATTTCCATTGTAAAGTTATTACGTTCTATGTTTTCTCCGATTATCCGGATGTCCCGCATATCCTGCGAAGTATGAAGGTCACTGGACTGGTTGGTACCATTAGTTTCTGCCCGAGGTTGTTTCTCACGACTCGTCGTTGTACGCGTACTTTGCTTTCCCTCTACAATTTGTTCAGGTGGATCTTCTGATAGCGCTAGCTCGTTCTCTTCCTCTTCTTCTTCTTCTTCTTTTTCTTCTTCTTCTTCTTCTTCTTCTTCTTCTTCTTCTTCTTCTTCTTCTTCTTCTTCTTCTTCTTCTTCCCGTAAGCTTGTTGTAGCCGCCGAGGTGCGTCCCATGGCAGCTATGGAATGTGAGTGTTGGAGTTGAAGGTCCGTCGCATTGCCTTTGGAATCAAGGGACGGGGGTGGAGAGAAGGGGGAGACATTCAAGTCACTTCCACCCGACCCACTAAGTGAATGGGGATGATGGCGTGCTGAGTTGCCAAGCTTCTCACCAATGTTGGTTTGAGATGACGGAAGGTCTGTTTTGTCTGGCGAGGGCATATCTTCAAACGTCTTACCGAAAGAGAAAAAGGTCATCTTGGTCTTCGATAGCTCTTGCTTTACCTCTTGTGGTGAAACCGCAATGTCGCTCTTTGTCGATTTGCTTCTTTTCGTTTGTTCGAGGCTTGAACCGCTACTGTTCTGCCCATCCAATAACGAGGTATGTCGTTGTTTGCCCTTCGAATATCTTCCCCCTCCGCCCTGTCTAGCGTTTAAAACCCGTTTCCCGTTGTCTGCATTACTACTCGTCTTTATCATCCTCTTTTCATTTCTCTGATTCCGAATACTCGCTCGAAGTAGTACCTTTTTATTCATCATTGTCTCCGATCTTTTCATATCATCGTCGTATAATGATTTATTCGTCCGAACGATACAGCGTTGGTCTTTTGTTTCTGCTATTGGTATTGGTATTCTCGAGGTTTTCTCATTCCTTTGAGGGCTGTTCACTACTAATTTGGATGACAATGCCTTGTTACCATCCTCATCCTCTCTTTTGCCTTGCCAAACCTTTGACTTCGTATGAGAAGTAGCAGTAGTAGTAGTAGTAGTAGTGGCCAATCCAGTAGACAATTGGCCAGGTTTTTGCAGTTTGTCGTTTCCGTTTAGCACTAGCGGAGCACACGACTGCCACTTTTGCTTGCCCTTTCCATCCGGTTTGCACGATGGAGGCTGAGACTGAAAACTCTGTGGTATCGGTCTAGGGATACAACTAGGAGCGGGGTTCTTGTTGGGTTTGAACATCGCTCGGTGTATCTTTGCGTACGTTTCACCGAGCGGTGCCACCACGGGGCTTGCTTTGGTAGTAGTAGTAGTAGTAGTAGTTTTAGTTGGGTGTTTGTAGGAAGACTCTCCCACTACCGCCGCCAAAGAAGGGGCCTTACTAATAGTTTGTTGCAGCATAATTTGATCATCGACGCAAGGATTTTCCGCTCTTACTACTACTGCTGCTATTATTGGGGCTCTCTCGGTCTCCTCAGCGGATTGACAATTCGGCAATACTTTAGCATTGACATTTTCCTTTGAAGATTCTGATGAAGCAGGTACCGAATTGATTTGAAAGAGAGTAGATGAACATTCTTTTGCAATTCCATCAGCCGCTTGTGGTTTCTGCAGAAAATATCTTTTCCGTTTCTTCACCGCCGTTTTACCGACGATGGTGGCTGTAGGTTTTTTCTCCGTCTCAGTACCCGTCGCTTTAGCCGCTTTGTTGTTGTCTGTGGTAGGAGTAGGAGGTTTCCATCGGTTCTTCAATTTTAACGTTGACGTGGTGCTCGGTATTTTAGATGCGAATAGCGGCTTGTTCAGTTTCTGAGAACCCCTTGTCCCCATGGAAGGGGGTGGGCGAGTCGCTAAGGATTGGACGTCTTGGACGAATTGTTTGTTGGCGTGTATCATCACTTGTTTCCGGTTCTCGATCGTGTTCATCAGCTGCTGATTGTTCTGTTTCGTCTTGAACGGAAATTTACTTGGCTTATCTTGTTGAGTCGACGTTTCGGCGGTAGAAACAATTTGTCTCGATGGTGAGCGTGTTTCAAAAGTTGATACGGGCACCTTTGGGTTTTTAGTCATGGAACCACCAGTGTTCTTCGGACTACCCGGGGCTGCCTTGTTACGAACGTTCCTCGTAGTAGGACTCGAACCTTCGGCAGTCTGGTGGTTCGTTTCCCGATGATCCTCACCAGGATAGTGGTCGTATAATTGTTTCTGTTCTTTCGGAGACGACGGCATTAACAGGTCGTATTCGTTAGCATAGTAGTAGTCATTATCGAAATTGTCGCGTTGTTTTCCCCGTTTTTCTTTCTTCTTGTTGATTCCTTCTCCAGAATTTGCGCCCAGACCCATCCCCTTTCCGTCGTACTGTGGTAGTGGTAGAGGTGTGATTGAGGTATCGGTAAATAAATTACGTTCTGGATACTTAGTACGTAGTGGCTCGGTAGTAGTTTCGCACTGCCCCTCTCCTTCTCCTCTTCCACTTCTTCTTCCTCTTTGTTCAAATATTTCAGGTTTTTGTTTGTCAGCGTTACGGAAATTACCCCCTCCCTCGGGTAGTGCCGTAACGTTCTTCTCCGTAAATGTAGTAGTAGTAGTTGTAGTAGGAACTGTTTCAAGAGCGTCAAAGCGGCAGCCGCCAGTTTTTATTATGCAGTTGTCGGGGTGGTGTTGGTGGTGGTGGTGGTTAGCCAAACTGTCCGGTGGTGTTTGCTGAGACGACCCCCATTTCCGCTGGTTGTAATTATTGTAGCCAGACCTACTATAACTGTCTTTGTTCTCCTCCTCCTCCTTCTTCTCCTCCTCCTCCTTCTCCTCCTCCTCATTGTCTTCTTCTTGTAGAATGGGAGAGGAGGGGGAGATACCCGAAGAAGAAGAAGGAGACGAAAAAGTTGATGATGATGATGCTGATGGTGATGAGGATGCGCTTTCCAAAGATGAACAGGGGCTAACCCGGACCGTGTCACCTGGAATTATTGGACCCACCGGCGATTTATTGCAATCTTGGCGGAATCGGTAACGTTGAGGGCCAACGTTTTTGTGCTGTAATACCAATTTCCTTGGGTTGAAATCATCCTGCTTAGCTTCAGTTTGGAATTGCATACCATCTTTAGCAGTTGCGCTATCTTTGTTGTTGACCCTTTCCCGATTGGAAAGAGGATATGGAATAACGGGCGTCTTACTTTTAGTTTGGGATTTCATACCACAACCTTCGGTAGTTTGAACGCCGCGATTATTTGCTGCGGTTTTCTCAACAGCACTCTTACTCTTACTATCCGATCCTTGTTTGTCAAGAACGCTTTGATAGAAGCTTTCGAACTCACTATCGGTGTCGCCACTTTCGAGGGGCTTGTTGTTACCCTTGCCTTGAGGATTCTTCGTGGGAGACCAAAAACCGTTCCTTTCTTTGGTGTAGACCATGTTGCTATTCGACCGATGATGATGGTGATGATGCAATGCAGCTGGAACATCCTTCATAGTTGCACTCTTACTGTTACTCTTAGTTTGGGCTTGCATGCTACTAAAACCGTCCCCAGCTTTGGTTTGATTCCCGGTGGGTTTCTGTACAACACTTCTCTTCTCCCTCTCCAATCTCCGTTGGTCGAGAATGCTTTGATAGGAACTCGTGGGATCGCTGTCGGTGTAAACACTTCCAGAATCGGTGCGATCGTCGGCGCCGTCGTCCTCATCACTCTTCTCTTTGTTGTCGGCCATCATTTTGATGTCGGGATGACGATAATGCTGGTACGCCGGAAACATGAAATGTATGTTCTGAGGCAGTCGGTCTCCTCCACTTTGCGGCAAAGACAATCTCGAACGTTCTCGTGGGTACGTTGGGGTGATGAGTTCTTTCGGGTGTCTGTTCGTTCTAACGCAGGTCGTCCTCTCCCTTCCGATCGGTTCGAGGAATATCGAATCAGTGGGCAGGTTTTGGTGTAAGTTCTGGTTCCTGGGCGTGTACGTCGTGATGTCATCGCCTTGCTGCGCCGGAAGTGCGTTGTTCGTGACCTTTGTCGAGGCCAAGTGTTTGTCGTGACCCGCGACCATACAGGTGACGTCATCGAACGTATCGATACAGATCGACGGCGGCATGCTCTCGGTCGAGTCCTGCCCATACCTGCCACCTTTCTCCCCGGCTTTTGTCGATGAGCAGCCTCCTCGCCCATCCCTGAGTGCAAGATCAAGATGGCGCTTGTTTTTCTTGTTTTTCTTCTTGTCAAACTCCTCCCCACTCCGCGCCGTTCTAGTTTCACCTTCGGGGTCGTTGTTGATAATGATAGTAGGAGACTTTTCTCCGTGTCTTCTTCTTTTTTCATTTCTCTTCTTTGTATCGCCGCCATCAATCGAAGTCCTGGTTTCTACCGACCTCTTTGTGACGGCGCGAGAGAAAATGAAGCTTTCATTGAGTTCAAGTTTTGTTTTTCTCTTCGTACCCGCAAAAAGAGTGTTGTTATAGGTGTTATACCCATCTGAATCATCGTGATCCATCGTCATCGTGTGGTGATTGACGCGGGATTCCGACTTGTATTTCTTAACTCTGTCCGGGCCTCTGGGGTCTTTGTGAAGGAAAGTGTGCGTCTCGTCCAGGACGCATCGAACGGGCGATCGTTTCTTGTTCTCTGCCCGTGAATGCATGCGGATTGGGCTCGCGAATTTCCTGCGAATTTGCCGTAGAAAGAGAAGAAGAGAAAGAAGACACGATGAATTAATAATAGTAATAATGACGATGATAACAATAATAATGATAATGATGATGATGATAATAATAATAATAATAATAATAATAATAATAATAATAATAATAATAATAATAATAATAAT
>JAUEKX010178326.1:0-10998 GCA_031834005.1 Dendronotus venustus
AAAGTACCAGTATGGTTAAAACTCAAAATCTCAAAAAATGGACTTAAGGCTTTTTTGATCTGATTCGACGATATATACTGATGTTTGTATACATAAACTGCAGTGATATGACACCCGCTATATAAAAGTAGTTATATGAGAATGAATGTTAATTAATACGAAATAATAAATAAATAAAATAATAAATCAATGAGACCAAACTTTCAATAAAATCGAAACCTTTTTCTCAATACTATGTCCAATTTGATTCTCCTCTAGCTGTCTAAAAACAATCGTGAATTCTGACTTATGAGCATGTTATTCGTCTAATTGAAGTAGCCTCTGTTCAAAAACTTTGTTAAAACGCAAATATTATGTGATAAGAGCGTTGGAACAGAGGCTACTTTAAAAGAGTCTAGATTGTCTTTTTCGTCGGCTTGTGTGTCGTCCACACTCGTACTCCTGGCCCGCTTGGGGTATTTTAGTTCAACATTTTCTTTCTACTTCTACTTTGCTGTAGCATATAAAGTGTATCACGAGTACATTTGAATATCTTTCAAATCTTTTGCCAACATTAACTAGAATATACATTACAACTTTCTTTTTGTGTCTCGCATTTAGTGACACAGTAATAAAAATATAAATTTTAAATAGGCGCCCCGGGTCGATAATGTATTTTATCAGACGATTTCCAACGAATAAAAGAAGAACTTTCACGTGCAGTAAGTTTAATTGTTGTTTTTTTAATTCCTCTCTTATAATCTTATTAATATTTTCTTATATTGTCATTCATATTTTCCTTATAACTGGAACTTTAGATTACATAGAGTATAATAGTTACTAATAATACAATAGTTATTATTTTTTGTTTTCAATAAATTAAACTAGTTTTCAATAGAACTAACTAAACTAGAAGAGATTTATGAGATATGACAGGAACATTTTCTCATTCCTTATATGTTTGGCAAATAATTGCAATGGAAAATAAAAAAGGACAACTGGTCTGGTTATAACTTGAAGTTATATTATTCAAATTCAAGTTTATCAAAATGTAAGTTTATATCATATGTAGATCATAGATCATACTTGTAATCTTATTTATGATTATAATGGACTACCAACTCTCTTTTCTTAAACACTTCAAAATGATTGTAGAGTTTTTCTATAGCGAACTTCTTTATCTTGTGAACAAAGTAATTCTAGGCATTTTAGAGTTTTCAGACACATCTACAGATGCACCTATCGAATTAAGAAATGAGGTCTTGTGACTTATGGCCAGCGATTTGGGTTCCCACGAACCCCTGATGATCAAGCTTCTTCTCTCAGCCATCGATTCACACTGCATATATCATTAACTTAAGTGGATTAAGTTTATTATATTTTAAACTTAATGCATGGATGTCATAATCTGCGGATGTATTTATTGCGTAACATTATCCAGGAATTTCCTCTTTAAGTAAATGATTTAAGCCTTAACAAATTAAAACTTAAAAATAGTAGAAACAGCAAAAAAATACTTATTTTATCGGAAATTTATTGTTTTGTAATAATAGATACACGACACTAAATCACATTATGATAGGATGTATACATCTAAAAAAACTACAAAAAAAAAAAAACAATTACGTTTAATAATTAATTCTATACTAAAAGTGGAGATAATAAATATTTAATTTTTAATAAAATTAAAGGCGAGTATGTAGATTAAAAATAAAACTGTTTGTGTCATTTTTTATGCATACATAAATATCCTAGCTAAAATAATAATTATTAGAAAAATAATAGTTAGGCTTTGTCAACCAACATACGCCTCCCTTAGAATCAACACTTTCTTTCCAAATTCTGACTCAAAATATTTGTCATTGTGAGAAATACGCAAGCGTTCATGTGTAAATAGCACACGAAAATTTACTAAATCCAGAATATCAAAACTTTGTAAAATGTATAATACAGAAATATTTTTGAATTCCAATTAATGCGTAAAGTATACTATTCTGTAAAATAAATGTAACATTATTGGTCGAAATTGTTGTGAATGAGTAGTAAATCCCTTTCTTGAGCACACACACATACTTAAAAGTTCTAAAAAAAAAGCAGTTTGATTATATTATAGCTATAAAAGGAGTTCGGGTTAGAGCTCCAGAATAACACAATAACAAAAGGCATTCTAAAAACCAAATAAACAAGAAGTATAAGTATGCATAGTATACTCTCAATACGCTCTGGATAAGTAAAACATCCTTGTTCATCCGATATTTAGTGAGAATACAATGATAATCTAATACATCTTAGAATTCGTCATGTTCATAGAACGTGTAAAATTCTCCACTGTCACCATCTTCATCGTGGTGCACGTCAAACCTTTGATGTTCTTCAGGAGTTGTCGTTGGTGCCGTAGTAGGTTGTGTTGTTGATGATTTCTTTCCACTGTCATCGTCAGACACCTAAAGAAGGCATAATATGGTAATAGATAAGAGTGGTGGAGGACCGAAAAAATTAAAAACCACTGCCAGATAAAGAGATACATGATAAGCTCCATTTTTTAGTCGCGCGTATAAAATCGTATAAAATCTAAATTATTTCGTTTTTTTTTCTTCTGTTTTATCATTAAAACGCCAAAACTGGTAAACTGTTCGTTTGGTTCATACCTTTTCTCTTTCTTTGTCTCGTTGGTGATTTGCTAGCATATGCAGTGACGTCTCATATAAATATGTCGTGTCCATGCTGTTCATATGTACACCAGTGACTGCCTGGAAAAACAAAATTATTAAAAAAAATAATACACAAGATTATATATTTTGATTTATTTTCCAATTTGAGTCTTCGTCTAACGACAAACTAGTTGTCAAGTTCAAGTTCATATTGCAAGTGCTATTGGATCAATACGCTTGTTTTTTAAATCTTATTGCATAAATTAGTAAACACTCACACTTGGGAGTTCATATTACAGGAAGTGTACTTAATGTATAGACTCAACACTTATAGGACTTACAGAACTCGAGAAGTCAAAATTTTAACACTTTAATTGACAGCACCTTTTGGAAAAACATAGTTTTAAAGATTCAAAATTCACGCAAAAACTTTTTTAAACCTTTTTTTATAAGTATGCAAAAGTTACAACTTCCGAGAGAAGACAATGTGACTTGGACCCTAATCCAATTTCAAGGGACTTAACGGATTAAATTAAGTTAAAATAATCTAGACTGAATAAAGTCTTCCGGATATCTTGGATATCCATATATATGTTGCTAACACATCAATTCTCTCAGAAAGTCAAAGAACAATAGCGTGACTAGACTGAATAAAGTCTTTGATAAAACTAAGCCAATGTTTATAACAAAATATATATGGACGTGAAAACACTTACCTGGCTCATTCCTTTATACAAGACGCCAGGATAAAATACAATAGATGGGTAGGACCGTATACCAACTGACCGGCACACGTTATATTCCGATTCGCAATTTATTTTGGCTGTCTTCACTTTACCTTCCAACCGCTAAAAATCAAATGTTATGCACATTACAATATAAAAAAGTGAGTAGGATAAAGCTTCGAAGAGAGGAAATGAAATCTAATGAATCAAAAATGTACTAAAATACCTTGGCTAACTTTGAGAAATGCGGTGCAAATGTGTGACAATGGCCACACCATGAAGCATAGAAATCAATCAACCACGCATCGTCACTGTTCAATACTTCATTATAAAATTTCTCTTCGTCGATCTCTTCAACAACTGAAGGGAAGTACTGGAATATCCAAGTGTACAGAGATTCCAAGTCTCTCCACCCTTGGTGTCGCCTGTAAAAACAAAAGTATTCCAAAATTAGGGAAATCTGCATTTGGAGAGGTTTTTGTAGAAGTACTGTTTTATTCGGGGGAAAAGAGAACCATTATATATTAATTAGGGCCCGTTAAATAGACGTTTTAATTGCCTCAACGACATGTTGTTGGTGCAAAAGAAAGAAGTTCCCTCCCTTATCAGGGGGGCGGATATAGACTATGTCTAAAAGTTGTGATTTCACAACGTTGATTATCTGATTTAATTTATAATCAGGAATAAATCGGGAAATTTTATAAGAAAATCGGGGATAAATAGGGAAATTTGACAATTTAACTATTTGATGAAGAAGTTTGACATCCTTCTCTGTTTCTAGTATACAACGTTATTATTTAACCACGTAAGTGTTTGCAGGTGGTTAAATGATAACGGTATTTTCAGGATGTAATTAATCCACAAACAATTTCAATTATCGAATGGCAATCAAGGACGCCATGTTATTGAAAACTGAACACGCTTGCTGCAATTTGAAGGAAAATTTAATTGCATTTCATAGGGACATCAACCATCACGTTTTTTCAAGTTTTCAAGAGTAGCAGCCGTCAGAAACAGACAATGTGCTTCAGACCCAATTAATTAGTTAACTGGTCATTAGCACTTAATGGGGTAAGAAAGGGTTGACAATGAAAAAGCACGAGGTAAAAAAGTAAGTAAAATGAAATCTTCTTACAAGAAATGTGATGCGTCTTTTGAATGATATGGATATAAGCGTATAGTTGGATAAGAATTGATATTTTGAGTGCTACAGAAATATGCATACTTCTGACAATCCATAGTACCTAAATTCGCCTCCCCATATAGTCTCTGTAGAAAAGTAATTAAAAGGGATGCTGATTCACGAATTATGATTTTAATTTAATTTTGCAAGATTTTTGCTTTGTAGCCCATAAAAATAAATTGTATACAAGTTGTAAAATAAGATTTTTCGTAATTCGCAATTCTTTTAGAATAGTTCTTTTTCAGATTAATTAAGTGGGAATGCCTTGGATGTCCTCACCTTCGCCAACTGTCGGTAAGTGGGAGCCAGCTCCATACAAGGACCACACCATGGTGCAAAGAAGTCGACGACCCACGTCTCACCTACAGTTTTGTGGTTGACAACTTCCTCGAACATTTCTGGTGTCAATGTAACAACTGGTGGTTTCAGAATATCCTTTATAAAAAAAAAAACAATGGAAAAGTTTAAGAAGGATTTAAAAATATAAACAGTTGTAATCAACTAATCAATTTACTATTTGCTAAAAAAACCAATACGTGGATGTTAATTTTACATTTTCTGTCACCTTCTTAAAGAGGCCAGCTACTGAGAAGAAGGTAAACTTCTTGTTTTTGGTTTATATCATAACCAAGAAACAAGAAAGTCAAATCTCGAACAAATCTTGCCATGTGCGATATAATACTAACATACCTCTGCAAATGCGATGATATCTTGTGCCGAATGGTATCCACTATAAATGTGCGGTTCTTCTGTTTTATTAAAGAAGATTGTGGTAGGGTATGACCGCACATTGTGCTAAGGTGGAAAAAGAGAGATTATTATACTGCACGTGCTCTGTGCAACCATGTTCTTTGCACAAATATATTTAAACAAATCTCAAAGATGTATTATTGTGTTGTGAGAAAGAGAACTAACCTGAAGACAGAGATTCTTGTGAACGGTACAATCGACTGTTCCGAATTTAGCTATCGAGTCACCGATCTGTTTGCCTGCTTTGCGCCATTCAGGTAAGAGCTTCATGCATGGTGGACACCACTAGATAAAAAGACAAAATAAAAATAAGTACAGATTTAACTATTTATCGATATATTTCATCAAAATTGGGAGATTTAAATCCGCTCTCCTGGTAGAAACATTGGGCAATATTTAACCAACAGTCTGTGTAACAGTCTAATAGGTGGTAAATAGGTAGTTATTTTCCTTTCAAAACTAATTATACGTTTTTTTGGCAATCCACGTTGACAAAACTAGAATCAATATAATTCAACGAAAACAATGTGGTTTGCTTTGACCGTAACCCTGTCATGCTGATTCTCACAAACTCTAACTTTAATCTTAATTGAATAGTAAAAACAAGGGATAGGAATACTTAGGTTATAATATGGTAGCTTGTTCTCTTAATAACCTTATATAAAAACAGTTGTATATATTACACAGTAAAAAACGTACCGGTGCAAAGAAATCGATAAACCAATTATCTTTCAACTCTGCAAGGTTTGGGAAGTTTTCGGGATGAAGAACTCTCACGTTCGAGTTGTCGCTCTCTTTGGCAAAATTCCCAACATCGTGAGCATTGTAACGGCCTGTAAAAAAAATAAAAATGCAGCCCCAATAAGTAATCTTAAGTACGGGTATTTTTGTTTGGGTTTAGAGTTCATTAGAAATAATTACAAGTAACATGCATCATACCATGGTGGACTTCATAGCCGATAGATTTGTAGAAGACAACCGTAGGGTACTTCGTCAAAAAGAAACGTTTGCATAAATCAACTTCGACTTGACAGTTGGCTCGACCAACCTAAACAAAAGATATTGTAGAAATAACAATTTTATTATAGAAATACCTATTTATATTGTTATCCGTTTAATTATCAGCTTTATATAAAATAGTATACAGAATTGTACGCAATTTTTTACTTTAGTATTTTACGACTAAGTAAACAATTTGGTGATTCCTCGTGTAACTGATCATGAGAAGAAGAAAAAAACGATATCTAGCTGGTTAAAACGGGGTAACGAGACACAGGAGGAGATGAGAAACCATCAGAAAGGACTAGTATAATTGAATCTTTATTAAATCAAATTTTAACCTGCACGAGGGCAATATTAATGCATTATTGATACTAAAGGTACCCTAATATTCAGATTCAGTTTTCTAGGTCGGCACCCTACACCATGAACGTCAACCTAGAATAATCGTGCTCATTACGAGGTCTAGGGCTAGTGTTTAATTCGATTTCATTAATTCAGACGCAGAAATTGTCATAGCATCACGGTTGTGGAAGAAAAAAGAAACATGGCCAACTTTTTCAGCTCCTTTTTCGGTTGGCCTTCGAGCACAGCACGCCCGGCGATCTGGATATCAGGTTAACTGAAGGGGACCTTTATCATTATTGGTCAATAAAATTTTGTCACAAATTTCTCTTCTTTTTCTGCTTCTCTAATTTTTCTACTCACGTTTAGAAATGGCAATAATCCTGATAATTTTCTTAACTCCAAATCACTATCATCTTCCCCGTTTCGGAAAATGAACAACCAGGGTTCCTCGTCACCTTCTGATATGTTTCTTCGGATTCGCTAAAATAATAAAAAATGTTCTCACTGTTTAATGATATTATTAGGTAAAACTAGTTGGATGATTTTAACATGGATTGCTCATCGGTAAACCTCTAAAATTAAATTAAATTTAATTAAACTTAAATTTGAATGTATCATTTCTTAAGTTTTTGTCAAAACTAGATAAGCACCAAGGCATTCTCAATCGTACACCTTATTATTTTCAAGCACTTAAAAGCAGACAAGGCATTTTGGGCTCTAATATCGACTCTCTATATATAATATATAATCCAATTATGCAGATTTAACCGAATCCTTATACAAACTGTATCATTGGAGTTTAAGCTGAGTTGGAAAATATGATTTTGTTTTTATTTATTACGTTTTCTATTTTATAGAAAAAACTTTTTCATGCATTAAGAGGATTTGCATTTTCTTAAAGATTTGTCATTTTTTACACATGCCATTTTTGACTTTCTTTGGTTGAATTGACTGACTGTAGTCAATTTTTTCTATAATTTGAAAAAAAAATTTTTCGTAAAATTCTAGAACTTTGATTTTTTCCGATAAGATGTCGCACATTTTGAAACTGACCTGAAAGCGTTCATCGTCAATTTCTGCTGGTTCTGGCAGTTTTTTTAAAACCATTTCCATTATGTCCATTGTTTCGAGTGAATGGATGAACTAAAATGTAAAGAGAATTAATGTTATAAGATTATATTTATTTATTTTTATAAACGCTTAAACCCAGGATTGTTTCCTCAGGAATCTCTTGGTAGAGTTGAACCACTAACGAGCAGATTAGCGAGCGAGTCTAACGCCTTAACCACTCGACCATATCTACTAAGACCTTTAAATTCAGAAACATCAAGCAATGCGAGGTTATGATATTTGCTGGATTTCCTGTGTATTTGTACTCTTGGCAGATATTTACAAATCGATATTCTGCTTAAACTATCAAAACATACCTCATGGGACACAATCTTTCCATCTTCTACTTGAACGAACTGTAATGCTGTTGTAGTACCAAAACGTTTACACGCCATTCCATTATCTTTTCTACAGTCGGCAAATGCTACAGTCACTAAGTTTTCCTTAAATTGAAAAATAGATATAAAATAAGATATCCTCACTTGGAAAACACATAGTTGATAACACTTTAAAATGAAACGCAACGAGTTCTCTCAAATTTGAGTTTGAACAATTAAACTTAAAAGACTTTTCTTTGTGCTATAATGGTAATATAGTTTTAGGAGGAAATAAAAAGTTTCAAACTGAAAGATTGAACAAGAGAAAGCAATTACGCAGAAAACATTAAGAGGCTTAAGAAATTAAGAAAAATAAATTCCGTTGTATCTTCCATATTGAAAACTTTTATTTTCGCTATGTATAAAAAACATTAATTTTTATTTAGAGCCTTAAATCCTAACAATGCACACTTACCAACATTGCAGATAATTTGAACAAGGTTCGTTCACTAACACAATCTAAGAAAAAAAAGTAAGAAAGTAAGTAAGATACACTCCTTCATCATATTATTTTATATTTAAATATTATATCTTCTGCAATTTTCTATTATTATTGTAGTTGCTCTTTAGGCCATATTTTTATGAATCAGCAAATGTTTGTACTTAAAAAAAGATATATAAATATATATATATATATATATATTTGAAGGTTCAGAACACATTGTTTATATTTTAGTTTTGTTGCTTTTAAGAAGTTGTATCCTGCAAACAAAAAACAGCATATATACCTCTTCCTTCATCAGGATCACAAAAAGCAATTAGCCATGGCATCATACTCTGCGGTATCACTTCTTTTATCATTCCTAAGCAATAAAATATTTGTATACAATATATGATTGTTTTTATATACACAATACACACCATTTTACTGAGCAAAGTAGTTTTTTGTACACTTACCCTATATTTTGCTTAAAGATTTTTTATGATAGAGATAATTCCCAAATTAAAAGAAAAATCCAAAAAATACAACACTTACTGTCAGTCAGCTGAATTATATCTATGTCTAGGTTATTCATTAAGTATGAAATCATTTTTTCTTTGTCATGTTCACCATAATAATATTCACCCTAATGAATTAGACCAAAATAGTTTTAAAGCAACAGAGCATCTAGACTCTATTATCTTATTTTTTTATTTATATTAATATTATTGGGTAAAGGTTCACTGTATCCTAAAATGCTGCTGCATAGAGTAGCAGAAATTATATAAATAATTCTGATTATTGTTCTTTAACCTATAAGTGCCAAGAAATCAAAAGTGTTTCTCCCAGAGCGCCTTGCCTTCCAGTTTCCTTGACCCAAGATACATTTTTTTGCTTGTGGTTTTGGTTTCATACATGCCGAATCAAGGTAGACAAGTTTGTTTATACAATTTTCCTTTTCTTTGAAACCAAGAGATATTATTGCACTTAAGAAAAGTTTTAGTATTGATGAAAAAATTTGAGGGTGCCGGTGGAAAGAGAAGTATTTTTATTTGGTAGCTCTTAATTAATTACTGACATCATAGACTTACAGTTGGGTACATTCTCAGAGAAGGGTAGCCGGTTATTCCTTGCATGTTACATAACACCCAATCATCATGACAGTTTACAGCACCAATACGTACAACACCGTTAAGCTCTTTTGCAACCTCTCGCCACTGTAAAATAGTAATTATAATATATGTGAAATCTCACATTACATTTATTTTAATAAAACAATTTGGAAAAAAAAACAAATCAAAATTATTAAACATACAGCAGGAGCTAATATGTGACAATGTGAACAATGTGGTGAATAGAAGTTGATAAACCAAATATCATCAGTACCCGAAACTGATTGCTCTAAAATTCAAGAAAAAAAATTGATTAGCAAATTAATTTTGAAACACAGTTCAAATTTATATACAAAAGATACAATTCATAAATTTGGAAAAATGTACCATCTGTTATTAACAGATGCTTGCTAGTAAGAGTATCGGTACATACAGTACACCATTTCATTTTTGTGGAATAAAGTATAGGAAAGAATTCATTACTATAATGTATAAAAAAGTACCAAAATCAGCTTTGCTAAGAGTGATAATCTCTGGATCATCATCATAAATTCCAAATTGTTCATTATAAAAGTTCCAGCTTTGATATTGATTGGAAAAGTGATCATCCTTTAGACCCTCTTCACCATAAGTATCATATTTCTTACGAAGGTCATCATCTGAAATAAATATCATCAATTTAATTGTAACATTATAACCTCAGTATTAATATTATGACATACTACACAGGCCTGTAAAAATATGTTTAAAACATGTTTCATAGCCAGTCTTGCAAGATGTCAATATATTGTGTTGTTAAAAACAGAAAGATCAATTTTTCCTATTTTGATAAAATGTGCTTTTCTTAAATAAAAAAAAAAGAATTTTCTTTAGGTCACCATTTTAATGTTTTAATGATTAGTTTTGCTGACCTTGTTAAACCAGTTTTCAATATGCCAATCTTAACATGTACTATAAAAATAGGTTGGCATAGAAAAGCTGAAGTTGAGTGAACTTAACTTGGTTTTAATTGCAGAATGCCAACCTAAATTAAAAGGGCTGAACAATAGAATAGTTTACTATTGTACCTACCATTTTGAAATATTGGACAAACAGGCCAACTATTGTTAGACAAGGTAATAATAGGGTTCAGACGAGACTTTATAAAAAATTTTCCTCGAGTTTCTGGTCATTTTCATGGCATTTTCCCCTGAAAAATTCTTGCTTTAGATACTTTTTTCCCTGAGTAAAATTCAACAAGAAATTTTTTTGATAGAAATTATTACTGGAGGACTAAAATGTTATTCCATTGTTTAGTGACACTTTTTTCCAGCTTAATACCTTATAATTTGAATAAAGTATTG
>JAUEKX010178437.1:0-10995 GCA_031834005.1 Dendronotus venustus
TAGATAGATAGATAGATAGATAGATAGATAGATAGATAGATAGATAGATAGATAGATAGATAGATAGATAGATAGCAGTGAATGGTAAAAGTAGAGTCAAATAAGGTGGGGGCCATTTAAAAAAGCTGCATGTGCGTCCTCCTCTGTCCGTGTGCCTATGAAGTGCACAAACACTAACAGCAATTCTGAAGGGATCAGGCTCATCATAATATATATTGCAAATATTGGAACAACTAACCTGGAAATAATCAAAACTGTTGTATTGCAATTCAAATTTGGAAAACGTTCTCATGGGTAGTAAAAGTATTATGAATGTAACATTTCCCTTTTTTCTCTCCCAAAAGGCGCATTACAATTCTAAGAAAAAGAAAAGCGATAAAAAGTAATGATAATTTATTTTATTTTACAATAATGATGATGATAATATTATTAACTGTCAATAATAATAATAATAAAGAACCGCATTAATAAAACCCATTGACTAATACTACCATAATTCCGACAAGGTCCAACTGATGCCAACACCTTAAGGAGATCGTAATATAAAACACAAGCGTGGTTAATTAAATCTATGTTACCGGTACATCAAAAGAGCTGTCCCGAATTACATGTGTGTGCGCGAGAAGAAGGAAGTTAATAATAATTTCTAATCAATGAATCAATAAATAATAAATAATTGTTTGAACCAAATCCGTTGCGTGGAGGATGCCACGACGATGAGGAGGAATACTAATGCATGACATCTTCCACACATAAACAGCTCTACTAGAACCCCGACTCGCTTGCAAGAGAATAATAATATACACACACAGCAATCGTACAAAAACTGGCTATAATTTATATTAATGTGAAGTGCAACGTATCAAGTATCAATCGGTCTAATAAGGTGGTGAGAAGGAAAAATATCAAGCGTCAAAAGCAAAAGTTAATAACGGTGATAAAAAAGATTTTAAAAATCAAGATTTATATAATATATCACAACAAAAGTATCGTCTTAAAATTAATTAGATAAAAATATCAACAGATGATAATGATATTATAACAAAGTAGCAATTAACGTAGTCGTAGTAGTAGACCTGAAACGAGCCAATCTGGCCAAACACTAATCACGTGCACTTGCCAGTCAGTATGTTTCTCTAGACCCCCGATTTCACTCCGGCGAATGTTACTGAAAAAAACACACACACACAGACAAAACATTTTGATTTCCCTAAGTTAGTCCCATATTATAGTAGTGGATGACATAGAAGCTAAAAAAGGACTCAAATCAATTTCATTAGTCTCTTACTTACTCAAATTAATATACAACGCACTATGGGCCACAACATTGTTGTGGTGATTTTTGGACTGAGGTGGTGAGAGAACTATGATATACCCAAGTTTGAAGGATTGTCAACAACGAGAATCAGATAGTATATTGTAAAAAAAATTGTATTACATAATCTAAATTCATCTAAGAACTAATGAATGCATTGAGGCAGCCTGTTTCCAAGAGTCAATCAATGAAAATCGTGCATGCACAATCTCTCTCTCTACAACTCTCACCCTAACACTGAACTGAGGATCTAAAATTTATCATGCATCACGAAAGAAAAGAAATGGAAAATATTATTATAGAAATTCGATCTCAAAAAAATATCAAGGAAGAAAAAAAAATCCATCGTCATGAGAAACTATGGCAAGAAATAATTTTAAAAGCAAACGATTGGCAAGCCGTAAAAGATGAAGCGGTGGATGACGAGAGAGCAGAGATGTGTCTTGTCACTCGTCAGGGGAACGGCACTGTCACAGTGTCTCCTTTGGCTGAAAAGAACGAACTAACAGCGAGCCCCTTTGTCAAGTTAGACGGATCAATTTCAAAAGTTTCCACATGGGTATGTAAAAAAAAAAGATGGCTCGGTCGGTCGGTGTACCTACAACATATTATAACTGGCAACAAGGGGTGATTGTTGGTGTTGTCAGTTCATCAACCGTCACTGGCAGTACAACCTTTATTCTTTATCATTCTTCTCTCTGCAGGCCCCCTCCATCTGTCATCGGCACTATACAATGTATCATTATTATCACTACATATGCCACTATCAATCATTACTGCGAAGACATGAATTAATTTCAATTTACTAACTGAAACTGTGGTGGCCAGAAAAGATGTAGGTACGATTTAATCAATGCTGTATATCTGATCATATCAGGGCAGCCATGTATGTGCCACACCACCCACTCGTGACAAGCCTAGACAACCCGCGGAATGAAACACTTGATAAATCATACCTGTAACTTTGGCGCTGTTATGGTCAAAGAAGTCGAAGAGCCGTAAAACTCAAAAACAAACAATACCTATAACTTATGCATCTAGCAATCATCTTATCTTTGTGTGTATATCATCAGTGTCAAGAAAGCTCTGCTCGTCATCAACATATTATTATCTTAGTACGTACGTAATAAAACACTGGGTAAATTAATAACATAAGACGACGGTTAACGTTGATTGAAAGATAAAGTAAGACAGAAAGAGAGGAAGCACCCACCAGGAAAAAGACAAGAAATAATTTGTACACATCATCATCACGTCACGAAAAGCATTATCATCATCATTAACCCACCACAACAACAATAATAAAAGTAATAATAATAATAATAGTAATAATAGTATTAATAATAATAGATAGCAAAGTCTTGGTATTGAAAAGCTACAAAATGTATGCAATACAAGAATCAAACAGAAGGTGTTGTTAAAAAATAGTTTAAAAACTGTTGGTTGATCACGTCTCGTCTCAAGCACTATTTCACATTGATTAAAAAAAAAACAACCATAGAGGACATAGAGACATCATCATCATGACCAAAATGCTGAGCCTATTGCGTTCAGACTTAACTATACATCATGCACTTTGGAATGGAACAACTTTGGTTTTTATCTGATAGTCGACGGTTAGAATGAGAGAATTTCATGAAAACAACTTTTCAGTTGTATTCACGCTCTTCCCTTCCCTACCTACCTATACTTTCTCTTTTTTTCAATTTTGTCTTACTTAAGATGTCAAAATGCTGTATTATATATATATATATATGAGTTCGACAGCAAAAAAAAAAGATTCTCCTAACTGGAAATTGACAAGAAGAAAAAAACACATGCATAATAGCAATAATAGCAACGTCATGTTTAAAACTGAATCAAGGAATGCCATAGAACTTGAGCATCTACTAACTATCGAATAGAAGAGAAAAAAAAAACACATCATGTACGAAGTCACTGAATCAAGAAATTTAAAAAACTCGAGCAAATCCATGCTGTCATAAACCCACTTTTGTGTTTTTGTTTTTATAATTATAAATTATATAAATACAAATACATCTTCGCATGAAGTGCTCTTTCAAATACATCATAATAATATACATATATCATTCATTATAATAATCAAGCTTGTAATAATATGGTTTCACAAAAATATAATCATATATTATATCGTACATATTATTATTATGAAATAGATTTATTTATATCTAAAGATGAGATGACGATGGGTGAATATACATGTATAGTGTGCGATGGGTGATAATAAATCCTAATGGCTTGAATTGAATAGAAAGGACACAGGAAAGACAGGAAGGACATGACAAGGCAGAGCGTAATAATATATTGGCACAAACGTCGTACGTAGCATAATATAGTTGAGTCAGGCACGGGACTTGATCAAGACGAGCTCTCTCTCCCTCCCTCCCACTGTCCCTCACTGCTGTCCTTCAGGCGACATGCTAAATCATCTTTCGCCGCTAACTAACACAACTCGGCAACAACCCTCCAAGGAAAAGATTTTACGACCAGAGTAGGGTCGGTTTTGTTTTTTGTTTGCATGATTATATATACAAACACAGCCAATGGACGCATTTTGGATCGTGCAGTAGTAACGTACTGGGGGGATAATGGAGAACAGTCGAGTAGAAAACGTCAACAACAACAACAAAAACAAGGTGTCTAGTAGTCCACTGGGTTTAGTGGGCAACTCAAACATCCGTAATAGTAATAGTTCTCACAATCAGTGGAACAACAATTCCGTACCACAAAAAAGACATGTACGCATAATAAATTAAAGAGTACAGATTTTTATGTACCGTACCTACCTTTGCATAAAACAACCCTTTTCTTTTCAACCCGATTTGAACCGAGAGACTACATTACTTTATTTGGCGCCTGTTGGGGAAAGATTTACATTCTTCTCACTATTGAACTAAGTAAAGATATTGTGGATAGATATCTTTATAAAATCATAATCCCCATAAACTGAAAGCAACTTTGCTTGGAAAAGAAAAAGAAAAGGAAAAAGAAAATGAAGGGAAATCCCATGATATCAACACTCGACCATTTGCGTTGTGTGGTGGTAGCACTTTGATTTCTTGCGAGAAAACTGCATGCATGCATCCTTTCTCATCCAATTCACTACGCACACTGTCTTACTTACATTACATACACGAGACGAACATAACAAAGCATACTAATGAGATACACGATCAAATGGACAAATTCTGGTAGCAAAGAATATAAGAAGGAATGTTGGAAGCAAGGTGGTCGGTCTTGAGGCAACACACATACGCACGCACACACAAACACAATTCAATTATCAAACAACAAGCAAAGTGTCAACAACTTAATTAAAGAGATAATCATCATACTCAACAACAATAATAAGACAAATCCTAAATCAAATACAATACTTGCTGATAATACTTCTCCCACATTCTCCACTGCAACCATCACCACACCCACTATACCCCTTCGTACATTCCCTTTCAGACTACCAACCAATCTCTTCGTCAACCAGACAGCTATAAATATAATGAGCTCGCTCGCTATTTCTAGTCAATGTCCATTCTATTCACAACTTTCTTTTTATTCCTGAATAACGTCAACACCTGCGGGCTGCGAATGTAACAGTATGTAACTACCGAGTCCAAACTTTGCCAAATCTGCGACTTTTTGCACCACACCTAGGCTGGCTATTTTGGCTCTCAAGGCAGGGGACAAGAAGATCCCCAACTCACCACCCCTGATCCATTCAGAATATCGGGTTCACGTCACTATATTGGGCATTATATTAATCGTAGAGTTATTAGTACTGTAGTTTAATGCCCTTTTTGGTTAGATCAAAGGTAGGACTAGAACATCCTTTCTACAGTTCATCTTGGGTAGGACTTGAACCCACGTGGCCTTTCGGGTGATGGGGTGGAGCTTTACCTCCACACCACCTTGGCACCATTATCAGCGCTAGCAACAACATCAAATATTTCCCCTGCAACATAAAACACAAGGCATCTACAAACTTAGTGATATAATTACTGTACATAATATTTTTCATCACATCCAAATTATTTCTTGGATCGTGACTATAAGGGATAACATAATATTTCAACCAAGAAATAAAATAAAGGGGGGAGTGGGGGATGAAATTTACCGTACCATAACTTTCTACAATCACAGCTCTCACACCAATGGTATATCCAATTGCTTTACAGTGCATTGAACAAGACCACGAATAAATGTGTGTATAAATAATTGACTATTCGACGTTTCCGAAATAATCCCTAATGTATCCGGCAATTATAAATGGTGGGCAAGAGGGGGGGGGGAAGAGTTTCTGACCTAACCCGGTTTCAATTCTCAAAGAGAAATAGAAAAAACAGTACCTTTCCTTTGAGTAAACCATTTACAACCATTTCAAAAATCTTTTTATATATTATATATCAAAATAGAAAAGATATTATTTATTTCAAAAGAGAAAAAGTATAAAAACACTATCTTTTCTAAAAGTAGAAGAAAAGAACATTTGCTTCCCCATGGATCTATAGATTAATACCTGACAATGTGACCACTGTCTGAGTATCTTTTAATAATAGTATTTCTAAAAAGAAACAAATTGAGAAAGAAAAAGAAAATTGATGAAAAGCGAGTGTCGTATTGTGAAAATAAATCTGCGGATATCATAAAGTAAAATCAATTTGACTTGAAGGGATAATTCAATCAAAGTAATCTTCTACATCGATTTTTATGACACGAAAACACAATCAAATTGATGGTGAACCTGTAAATCATATTGATGAAGAAAATATCAAAAACCATCAAAAAGAAATAATTATTCTTATTTCTCAAATTAAATTTGCAATAAATGTTAAAAAATACTACTAATTGCAAAGAGTCATTCATCGGATATCAATCTATGAAGACCCTTGTGTTCAACCAATGGGTACTGGTTAACACATGGTGCAGGGTGCTCACAACACGATAAATTAACACAAATCAAATGTTTCTTATGCAAAGTAATCCACATTCTACTTTGACAATATAATAACAACATAATACACAAGCTCCAGGTAGCTAAGGATAGTTTTTTAATCATCTATTCAATCTCATTTATTATTTAACAAACCATGACTTAATCTACGACTATATTATGTTCATTGTCCGTGGTATTTCATTTAAGGAAAGCAATTTTGTACCTATTCACGATTTGCACAGCTGGGTTGTTCTTTTCGTTGCTGTAAATTACACAAAAAGAATATATTCAAAAATACTAATCAATCAAAACCGTAATGCAATTTCGCAACAGAAAATTCCCATCCTATACCGGCATCCAGACAACAATCGTAACCTCCTGGTCATACTATTTCCTCACACAGGTCATCATAAAACTGTCGATAATATAATAAATAAATAAATCCAAAGAAGCGGGTCCATAGGGAGGGAAGGCCACTGCCACTGCTACTCCTGCACGCACCCCTACACCACTACTGCGGTGATGAGATTTTGAACACGGGGCCGATACGCATGAAAAACTTTCGGAGAGTCGACAAGATTTCGTTCTTGAGAGGAAACATGATGGTCTCGCACAACAGAAGGTAGTACTCGCTGGAATGGATTCGGAACTGGGGGAAGGGAAAAAACAATCAGAATATAATAATGAACGAGAGCAAGAGAGATAGATAGAGATAAAGAAATAGGGAGGGGGCAATACGCTATATATAGGTTGTCAGTGCTTTTCAATCACAGGCAGTTATCATCGATATCATACACTACTTGATACGCTTTTGTAATAAAGAAAACAAAACAAACAACCCTCTCATTCCAGGTAGACTTGGCCTCCATTCAGTCTCCACCGCACCCCGCTGTCACCTCGATCATGCATAATCAAGTAATGATGAGAAGAGCACACATTGACAGTTTGAGGAACTTTCCTTATTCTTAATAATAATAATAATGATAATAAGTTTATTTATATAGCGCCTTTCACCGAGGCCCCAAGGTGCTTCACAAAACATCGACTTCCTTATCACATTCTCATTCTCTGGGTGCTGACACTGCAAAGGATAAGGTAACAAAACAAAACATGTGTTGATAAGGCGTAGAAGAACAGAAGCAGAACCAATCCTCCATCCACACGGACATCTACCCCTCCGAGATAAAAGATACTATCATTATCATTATTCGGGACTTACTCGGTCATCGGGCATCCGTAGTATCCGTATAAGCAAGAGTAAGAGCAGACTTCCCCAGGCTTCTCTGTGACTGTCCGACTGGAGGGAAAGGAAATACTCCAAGGCCTCTTTGCATACACTGAGAGAATTGCACACGGATGAAACAAAAAGTTTAATACTGTTAATCTAATAAAAAATATGCAATCACATTTTCGCTCATATAATTATCATAAGATTAGATTCTCCAGAAAAAGACCGTTTTGTTTTTGTTTTTTAAATCGAAAACATTAAACTAAACCAACTTTCATTTTTGAAATGAACATCTAGAAAAAGTGTCTTCTTCTCCTCTTAGTTTTAATTTTCTAACAATATCTTTTCATCAAGGATGACCGAGGGTTTTTCTACAATAATATTATCATTATTGCAATTTTTCACCTAATGAAAATAATCTCATTTCTATCCACTACTAATTTAAGCACTATTTTAATATTTATTTAAGTTCCTGGCTGACTCACCTCAACAGTTTCTTCTCCACCTCTGGCCACGATTCCTTCCTATCGGGGTCGTTGTACACGCGGAACAGGATGCGGAAGAGACAGGCCAGGCTCTGGGTCTCCTGCTTCAACAGGTTGGGCTTGGCTTTGCCTTTGAAGCCTGCATAGCATGGTGGTGGTGGACAGCATAATAAGTATTAATATGGTGGGTTATAACAAAGATTTTTAGCGAGTTAAAGAATTTTAGTTACGCCTTATCAACACATGTTTTGTTTTGCAAGAGTGTAAATGGCAAACATAAAATGACATCCTGATGGAAATAGCAATGTGGAAACAAAAACAAATGGCTTTTCAGTTTACTTGGATAGTAAAACAAAAAGAAAGAACGTCTGAAATAAGAGATAATCTGAAGAATTTGCACCCTTGGTTTTGTTACCTTACAGTGTCAGCACCCAGCACGTTCAGTCTTAATAATGGTGAATGAGGTAGATGATGCCCCAATAACCACCCTTGACAAAACAACAGAGCTGGAAATACTATGGATCAAGAACTACGTCAGGCAGACAATCATCTCACTGTGCCGTTTCAACACATTTGAGGTTATACTATAACACAGGCCGCATGCTCCAGATGTCCCAGTGGTGAGTAAGTGAAAGTTTTCCAATGCTGGGTTCATCCCAAGATCGCTTCATGGTAAATAATGTGTGTTTCAATTCTTTTTAAACCAAACACAAACAGTAAAGAAACCCTTCTTTAGTGGAAATACGGCTTAGCATAAACTACTACTACTTCACCAATTAATACAAACCCTAAACCTATCTTTAAACCCCTCCTCCTACTACTACTATTACAACGACTATCACTACTACAACAATTACATCTTCTAGCCCTCTATCTAGCTAGCTCACCAGCTTTCCAAAGGTTGTTTCTTTGTTCGTGGTTCGAGTTGAAAGACTTGGCGAAGCGGTGCGACTCCAGCAGGCAGTCGACAAACATGAGGAGCTGACTCGAGGAGAGGTACGGGTACATGCCCTGACCATCACCCCCCACTCCTCCTTGGTCGTGGAACGAGTCCGACAGAGAGTCCGGATCCGAACCCTGGGAAAGAAATGATACCAGGGGTAATTACGTAAATGGCAGATAGATCATTAAAAATAAAAAATCTGAAAAGTTTTCAACATCCAGATAAAAATTTGTAAGATGATAATGTGGTAACGAACACTAATGGCTTTTCAGTCCGCTTGAATAGTAAACTAGTCTGAAACTAGAGGAGAAAATCTGAAAGATTTACACCCCTGCTTCTTCACTGTCTATTCATTGAGGAAATTTCTTGTTATTTGGTTACAATACTTCATAGTGCAGAGACATGTTATCAGCATATTCCTGCATAAAAACACACACACATTATTAATTCTTTATTGTCCACTGAGGATATTCGATTTTATTTCGTTACAATACTTCATAGTCCATAAATAACTCACACACACACACATATTAATTCTTCATCGTCCATTCATTGAGGAAATTTGGTGTTATTTTATTTGGTTACAATACTTCTTAGTACTGAGAGACATGTTATCGCAATCCATCTCCTCCACCTTCTCCTTTCTCTCCCTATTCTATTTCTTTTTATTTCTTACTTGAGCAACGGCCAAATTTTCGGCGTCCTCCCTGCGACTGGTGGCGGGGAAGAAGACGATGTCGTCGATGGTCTGAATGAGCTCCAACTGGACCACGCAGCGAATCAACAAGCCTTGGAACACCATCTGGTCACTGGCCGATTCTGGCAGGGCGAGACAACAGTGGGGTAAGAACAGATTATATTATAATATACAAGATTGGGGGAGCAGGCACTGGAATATTTAGAAATATTCAAGAAAGGTTTTTTTCTTCTCATTTTCTTCCCTAGGCTTCGTCTTTCGGCATTGACCATTTATACTTCCATCTAATGGAACACTTGTACATTATATTATAATATAACCAATGGGATTGATTGGCTTCGACAGTTCAGCAGTTTCAGGTTTGCAATAAGATATGAAAAGACAAGATTAGATAAACTTTATTGATCCTCAAAGATGAAATCATTTTGTGCAACATGAGCAATACTATCATAAATCATAAAGCAGAGCTCGTAAAAAGTATGTCGTCGCCGTATAAACAGTGCTGACAACTAGGTAGGTACTTTCATACAATAATAACGGTAGCTATGTAATATCAACGTTTTCGCACTGGGATTTTTTTATTTCCAGAATATAAATTGAGATTGGATAGGAAAAGCCGGATGGACAACCGTAATAATAATAATAATAATATCCTCATCAGGGGTAAAAAGGAGATGCGTGCGTGGAATATGATGATCCAAGCGTACTTACTGCGGATTGGTTTGAAGTCTTGGTGGGAGTCTTGGGAGATGGTGCTATTCACACTGGCTATGCTGTCTGCCCGACGCACTCTCATAGAGTCAGTGGATCTATTGTCCTCCTGGGGCAAAAAAAAAGGATTACAAAATGTGAACTAAGATCTTTATAATCTATTGCCTGAAAAATGAAACAAACAAATATATAGAAAATAAGAACAAAGATTTTTATAATAATGTGCAAAACATGTACAATCCGAAGTATCTTTTCAAAAAAATGAAAACTAAAGAAATTCTCGAAAAAGATTATCTTAACCTTAGTTAAACAAGCGAATAAATACAATGTCGTCAAGGGACAAGGCATATGACCAAAAGTAAATTATTACATAGTCATATTCCTTATTCATCATATTATATTGGCCATGTCATTAAATTGTGCTAGTAAATAAACTCACTATACTATGCCAATGTTCAGACATATGTTTGTTTGTTTTTTATCCAATACCTCATAACGCTTTTGCAGTAGCGGCATCCAGCTCCATGCTCAGTCTCAAATAATGAATGAGGTAGATGCCCCAATAAACCACCTTTGACACAACACAGAACTGGGAAATATTATGGATCAGGAGCTACGGCAAGCAGGTGATCAGCCCACTGTTCAGACATTAACTTACACAT
>JAUEKX010178548.1:0-10994 GCA_031834005.1 Dendronotus venustus
ATTTTTATAACCTAGGTTTTACTTTTGACCAATGTACGATTTTAACTTTCTTTTTTCTCTTAACTTTACATTTTTAGTTTCTCCAACCTCGGGTTACTATATCACGCAAATAAATCTTTAGGAAGAATTTTATTAGTTCTTATATTTAATTATTTATATTTATCTAATTTATCATGCTTTCTATTCTTAATATTCTTCAGAACCACCAGGACAACAGTGTAAATATGTGTATAAACATATTAATTACTGCTAAATTCTATTCCGATGAGAAGAAATTTACATTTTTGGTAATTTTGAATTTCAAAGTTGCCGAACATCGAGAACCTAAGAACCATACTCAAAAGTAAAGCTAAGAGCTCTTGTAAAGAAGAAATGAGAGCCTATGAAACATACTCAAAAGTAAAGCTAAGAACTCTTGTAAAGAAGAAATTTTCCCGGTCTTCGGTTTTCTTGTTCATGCGCTCTCATCAAAAAAAGATTGTGTAACATCCCATGATGGCTCAGATTTTGCCTTAAAAAAAACAATCTATTGGATCTATTGTTTTAAACATAAACATATTCTTACGTCGTGTGCAGGCTGGACTTGACTTGTTCTACGCAGTGTATAATTTACACTATCCCAAGATTTTGTAGTGATACAATATTTAGTTAGATATTTTTAATTCTTGTTACGTTTTTCTTTTTGCATTATATGCATTATTAATTTATAATCTGACTGACTCTCTGGATAAATCACCAAAAAGCTTGTAATGGAAACTTGTTTATACATAGTATAAAGGACATCAAGAAGCACTGTTAAGACTTTCTTAATTCGTTATTTCGCATTCTATCATTGAGTGTTATTGGGCGTTATTGGAGAAGCGTGACATGTCAAACGTAGGCATACGCTGTACCCAATTTTATGATCCAAGGTATCCTCCTGCTATCTTCTTTATGTCTACAAAAAAATTACTAATTTGTAAACAAAATAATATTTGCATTATTGAAAAAGGAAATAAAAAATTTCCATAAGGAAGTTAAATATCTTTCCAACCGGATCTAAAAATATTTTTTTTCATTTTTCCTTTTTTTTTTGCCATTTTTATGTGAACATTATGCTTCAAATGATTACGATTGTATCATATTTTTGTGTCAATCAATATTTTTGCTATTCATTCTATCCATAGACGAAACGTCTATGTTCTATTCAAAACACCGCGCAAGAACCAGGTATTTAGCCTAAGTTCTTTTATTATAATTAATAGGAGCACGGGCTTCCTGCGTGGTCTCTGGCTATCTCGCTCCGAGGGGAAATTAAAGATCCCGTCCTGCAGAGCGGGAATCAATAAGAAACTTACAGAGGCATACAGCGATGACAATGAGAAATAGTACAAGATCATTTTAATTTCACTCTCCTTCGCATGTATTTGCTACATTCTAGATCCGCCTCTGACTTACTATGATATAGAAAATAAAGTTTCTTTAAAATTCACACAGCACATTTTTGACTGCTAATATAGAAATTCATAATGTTTAAAAAAACAATATTAATCTGCATTTTCTCATAAAATATAAAATCTAAGAAAACAAACGTAAATTCTTAAAACCTTCAAAGATGTCTTCGGTTGTAGCATATACTACAATTATACAACCACGCCAAAGAAAAAATAAAATTTTACCAGGAAAAAAAGATATTGATATCGCATCCAAATTCAAGAAACAGTGATTTCAAAATAATCTCTGAATGAAGTCTTTACAACAACAACAAAACTTTTTCATACTGATTATTTTTAGCAATTAAAAAGGTTTTTCCGTTATGGCATGAAAATCCTTATTAACCATGCAAATAAAATGGTTAAGAGAAAAGCAATTAGAAACATACACGTTTTATTGCCATGGGAATTGTTTACGTTGCCACGTGGTTATGATTGTAATGGCGCGTACACACTTGTTAAATATATGACATAAAATGTTTGCTTTAGTACATAAAGAAGAGAAAAATATATATCCTTTTAAATATTTCGGGGTTTTGTCACATTATTAGCATGATGAATGAAAAAACACGAAAAGTTGCATGTCCGTTTATTATCATTGGCAGAACACAGCCTAAATTATATATTTTGTACCTTTGCTTTGCATTAAAAATTTCATTATGGCATCGATCGAATGCCATTTCTCTAGTTTCTCGACCTTTTTGGCTTTTATGGCTCTGCAAAATTTGTAAAATGATAAAAGCAATTTCATCCCACCAAGAAGTGGAGACAATTTATGAGGACGTACTTTATCGCTGAAAAAAAAAATCGGCAAAAATGTTGACATAATTTAGCCGATTAATTTCCCAGACAAATAAAAAAATGACCAGGAAAGTTTGAATTAATTTCTAAATTATTTCTTTTAACAACAAAAACATAGTTATAATGGTAATTAGTCAATTTTGGTCAATTAGCAAAAGGTTTGCTCGGATAAAAAGTAAATCGCCAAAAAAAGTTAGTCATTTAACAAACTTTGGTTACTTTTTGTAGACATTTTACCGATAAGTTAATTGGAAATTATGAAGAAACAAAACATCTATAATAATGCTAATAAATATACCAATATTGAAATATATTGATTTTTTTTTAATTATTTATTTTGAAACTCTATAGCAAAAGTTAACGTGAACAGACCGGTCACGTTCCATCAAAACACATAAAACAAAATGACGCAATACACAATAATGGTAACCATGGTGGCGGTCAACTTTGAAGCGGTCGACGAGGTCGGCCACGAGGACGAGAATTTCTGACTTTCGGAGATTTTTGGACGACTCAATTGTTGCAGGGTGTTCTTGTTACACCCGTCTTTTTCATCACAACATTTCGCCTAAAAAAAAGATTTAAATCATTTTCATGCAGAGCCGGAACCTGCCGGAGGAGAGTGAAAGAGTAGTTATCCTTGAAAAAAAACCTCCAGATAAATTGATTTCTAGCTCTCCTTCACAGACATGGAAACACGTATGGGGGCGATTTTGAAAAGGGAAGTTTAAATTTATGTAGGATAAAATCTTTTCCAACCAGCACACAACGTCAGAACGACGTCGTTACAACATCCGGTAAAAATCCCTATCAATTGCACTACCAGTTTGTTTATGCTTAAAATAGAGTTACATATATATATATCTTACAGTCAGTTCAAGAAGATCTGTTGGGTTTTTTATTGTTTACACGCTTCTCATCGTACTAACGTCCATGCAACGTTGTTCTAACGTCCATACAACGTTGTTCTAACGTTTAAACCCCTACCTGGCATGTCTGACCTCTCTTTCGTGAATTTTGACAAAATTCTTCACAATAGCTTTGCTCCAAATCCACACATGCTTTCTTGAATCGTGTGCGTGTGACCACTGATCCGTTCTCAGCTTTCCCTTGATAGTACGAGTGCACTGTTATGCAACTTGGGACAACGCCATTGCATGGTGTGAGCTTTTGGTGTTGCTGGCAATTGACGAAACTGTTGGATGAGGGACATTCAAAGCATTGCAATGTAGGTGAGGAGGACACAGCTACGTAATTGAAAAGAAAGATGAAAATGGTATTTCATTTATTACTTGCAGAAAGAGGCGAGTAAATGCCGCACAGAAGATTTGCCATTGTATTTTTAGTTCGAAAAGTTGTCTTTGGTTACCCTTAGAGCGAGTGTATTAAAGGATAGCCAAACATCTGCAAAAGGATAAGATTTTGACCAAAAATTCATGATCAACTTATTTATTTATTTACGCTCCATGGATCTCCTTCCCCCTCCTTAAACGGTGCCAAATAAGCAGAATTTCAATTCTGAAAGAGCCAGAAGGTGAACGAAAAGAATTTTTTTTAGATTTATATCTCACATGATATTATGACCATATATGGTTGTAGAATACCATTATTTGTTGATGTTATTCTTTCCTGTTGGACTTTGAGTCGTTCCTAGCACATGATGTCAGAACGACGTGGTTACAGAGTTGTTGTTTTTTTCCGTTTTGACGTGGTAACAACGTCCAAATGACGTCGTTCTAACATGAATATGATGGTTGTTTTTATATCTTTTAAAGTAAAGTTTAAAGTATTCAAAGCATGATTTAATGTAATATAATTTGAAACCATAATTTTCATTTTTGATATTTACAGAGGTTCACTCATTCCTATAATTTTGTACATTAGATATATCAAATATAACCATAACATTGAAAACAAATCCAAAAAAATCACTTTCTAAAGACAACTGCATCAAAAGTTATCGCCTCTTAAAGGTTCTTAGATTTTGAGCCATCTTATTCATATCAAATGTGAAATCGAGTGATGTGTGTGTTACCTTATATGGTAATATCTGGAAATTAGCCTATATATCTACGAACGTTAAACTCCCCTTTGGTTATATTTACAGGTAGCGAATCATCAAGCAAACAGAAGGGAGGGAACAACAAAAATGAGCGCTTGACTTGCTTCAAACTTAAGGCAATATCTTTGAATGTAGATGTTGTTTGAGAAGAAATATTTGGCAGTTAATGTGTTCTATGATTGGTTTTCTAACGGCATCGTAAATGGACAAAAAATGTTTTGGTATATGTGAATCCCTTTAATGATTTATTACACCTTTAGTAGAAGATGGAAGGTTGGAAAAAATTAATAAGCGTAACAAAGACGTCTATCTGTATGTCTCAAGATAGTTGGAAATTAATAATGACATTGAAATTGATTTCTCTCTTACCCGATTCGACGAGAATTCCTAATAAAATGGCAACAATAACCGATGCTTTAAAAAACATTATCTTCTCGTTTTCCCGCCAAATTTCACGGTATATTTTCACAAATATCACGGTAACGTCAATGAAACGTTGAACAACAAAATTATGACTGATGTGAAATTCCTTTATAACTTGTTTTTTTCATTGAACATTTGAGTGGCAAACTTTGTTTTTCATTTTTATTTCTATTGATCCCAAATCATTCTTTCTTCATAATTATTAATTTCAGGGTGGTTCTTCGCCAGATTTCTTCGCCCTTTGTTTAAATATTTTATAACGATCACTATCCCCCCTGTAATGTATGTAAACGATTCATCCCAAGATCAACTTTGGTCGTTGCAATGATGTCACCCCGACATCCAAATGACGTACCGGTTCAGTTTTTGTTGTGCGGTTTCCTTTTTTGTCAGAATTCGGTTCTAATTTAATGCTTTAGAAAAAATGAAAAGCAAAACTTTTATTTGGAAAAATCACAAATTATCCTGTCATTAATTTTTGATGAACTCCTCGATTTCATGTTCTTCGTAGGTGGCCCTTTTCAAAATCACGTCATCATTATTTTAAAAAACCAAGTCATCAACGGTCTGATTATTAAAATAAGAAATAAAACGAAAGATATAAAATCACCTATATATAATTATTATATATAGGTGATCTGGTGTTATCACCTATAACATAAACACCAGAAGTGGATCTTGAAGATCGTCGGCAAACACATATGTAGGAGAGCAAAAGAAGGAATTATCCGTCGACAGGCAGAACAAGATAGTTGTCTTTCACTCTCCATCGTAGATAACCTCTGCGTTGCATAGCACATCCCACGTTTGGGTTCCCAAAAAAAAAACTCCAAAAAAAAAGTTTTTCGTAGTCTTTTTTTATTAATTTATTTTTGAATTTTCATCAACACTTCAAACGGTCTTCTTCTAAAAGGTACTAGTACATAGAAATTATAATTTGAAGATTCGCCATCTTGCTTCAGGAAGCCGCCATGCCATAAGTTTGAAGTAGACCTCATACACAGAAGATGCTTCTGGCTCTTTCTATGGTGTTTTCTAGAGGTGTTTTTACAAAACACATCAATAATTTTCCCTAGAATCCAGGAGAAAAGGAAGAGAAACCAAATTTAAAGATGTTGAAATTCTCGCCAGGAAATAAGAGGGTGAAAGAAAGCCACAAGAAATATTTCTGGAAAAAACACCCCGAGAATAGAGGTATAGCACACAAATGTACTGGTTTTCCAGTAATAAACAAATTAAGTAATAAAAGGATTGCAGAGAAACACTCTGAATGTTGCTATATTGTTTTGAATAAAATCTTCGATGGAATTTTCCTATACTTTAACTAACTGCGACGAAGGAGAGTGAAAAGCACTTTACATGATAGTGTTTCTCAATTAATGATTACCTTTTTGCCCTCCTACACAACTCCGCCTTTGATAAATACTTTCGTGCAAAATGCTGTTGAGAACAACATGAACTTTTTCTTTTGTTCCAGAGAATTCTGAATTCTGTTTGTTTACGAAGACGAAATGAAAGCACGTTTGAAAAGTCACGATAAAAGATCTTTAACAAACTCTTCTGTCATTCAAATAAGTTTTATTTAAATAATTTAGAATCACTGGAAGTTAGATTATAAAAATAGTAGAAGCCAATAGAAAATCCTTTAAATAAATAATTATGTGAAGATCATATTCTATTTTATTATCTTATTCGTTTTTTGGGGTTTTCATGGTTAAGACCTATATTATATTTTAGTCCCATCTTAAGAAAAAGGAAAAAAGAAAAGAAAGGTGTTTCGTAGAGAGATATCTCAAGATTCTCAAGACTTTGTAAACACCAGTTTCCCAAAAAAGAAAATTGATATTATTCATCAACGATATTTAATTAATAAAAAAATTTATTGCAGAAAAATTTCGTCGTCTATATTGGATGGAAGATTGTCTCAGATGTAGTTTGGTCTAGATTGAAAACAAAATTACACGATCATCCATTTTGTAGAATATTTTATTAATTTGGTATAAATGTATAAGTTGGTGATGATATCATCTGTTCTTAAAGGTAAAAGCTTTTGTCAAAAGATTCACTTTATGTGCAAGCAGCTTTTGGAAAAAAAATGCAGTTTTTTAATATTTACAATTACACTACATTCTTGGTAATTCGAACCTCTAAGGCGCCAAGAAAACTTTTCGAGTTATCGAGGTGATGAGGAAGGCTTAGCGAGGATTCAAGGAGAATTCAGAAACAGTTTGAGTTGTTGGATCACAATATACAATTCAAATGACTTTATTAAAAAGTAAACGCATTTACCAATTGTTAGTAATGTACCTTCAATTCTCCTTCACGCCATGGTCGCTGACCAAAATTTAAAAGGTTTCAATCCTCAGAATTAGACAGCCAAGCTACTTCAGGGCTAGAGTATCTTAAAGCGTCGTTATTTTTTTTTTAATTGTAGTGTAAATGAAACTTTACAAAAATTATTAAAATGTAGACATACACTTAATCATTGCCCTCAAATAACTGGCCATGAGCAGTCAAAAAGTTTTGATTCCGAAACATTTTTTATTTCCACTAACTAGTTTATTTAAAAGAAGATGTGTCTATTCGATATGAGAAAATTGAAGCCGTCACATTGACATTAATACAATACTAGCCGGGATGCCCATTAATACTTGCTTAATCCTCTTAAATATCAGTCCAGTCCAGCAAGTATCACTATCGAAATTATCATAATATTCATAAATTCAGCATAAATTCAGCATAAAATTGTTTCTTAACAAAAGCTGTTTTAAGGATCAAAATGCTTTATAAACCGATTTGCTTTCACAAAATAACCTTTCCGTATTTTTACCAGTTGTAGCCTCGCTTTCGTGTTGGACTTGCGAGCCAAATGAGTACAACATCAATGGGAAGTGCAAGCGAATTTTGACGAAATGCAATCCGTACGAGAATACCTGTGTGACGGTCGAGCTGACCGAGGACGCGCTGGACGGGCGCGAACGGAACGTACTCTTCCGAGAATGCCGTTATGTGCCGAGGGGACGTAGTTGCGAGAGTGTTGTTTGCAAGAATCTCCTGTTCGTAAAGGAATGTGAGGTAACATTAGGGAGTTTTTAGGTTCTGTTCTCATGAAATTTGCACAATACACAATAAGCGTGCCATATATTTTTTCTCTGTCCAAGTGTTGTCAAGAACAGCCGTTTTAACGATGTAACTTTTGTTTTTGCGAGACTGATTTATATGTAACGTGATTTCCTCCAGAAATGAAAATGTTCTTTTTCTACTTCATTGCTACCCGAAATGATTTTCACATCGTTGTGAAAGACTGAAGTAAAACTGTAGTATCGGTGGTTTAGAGTTATGACGTTTGCACATGTATTTCATTTCGGAGTGAAATGTGAAATTTCATGTAGACGACCTCTTAAAATAAAGTTACAGTTGTTCTCGACAGCATTTTGCATGAAAGTATTTATCAAAAGGTGGAGTTGGTAAAACACATGTTTAGGAGGGCAAAAATGTTATTTATTGAGAAACACTATAAGGTAAAATGCGTTTTTGCTCTCCTTCACAGATGCCGCCAATCCTCTAAAGTCACATCCCGAGTTATTATTTTGGAGTATTTCAAATGATTCCCCCCCCCCACTCTCTTAAGTGTTTATAGAATGTTGCCATCAAATCCATTTTGAGCAGAATATTGAAATGACGTAATCTACGGGTATACTTGCGATAAGTGGGACCCTGGATAAGTGGAACTTCTGCTAACTAGGAGCGAATTTCTCGGAACACTTGAACTTTGTTCTTTAATAAAAGAAACTTAATTGGGACATTCGTTAAATGTGAGATTCAAGTTTTTGAGGTCTTGAGAGTCCCACTTAACGGGAGTCATTTGCATTTACATATTTACTGAAATAACGTTGTTTGAACGTTATTTGAACGTTGTTTGAACGTTGTTTGAACGACTTCATGATGATGCATTACTTGCTTACTTACAGTATTTCCGTTATCACATCAGATTTTAGAATGTTGTGGTTACGAGCAATGCAACTGGATGGATAATCCAAAGGAAGTGACGAACTGCAGCCCTTTGGCGACTTCATCAGCTGCTGCTGCCTTTCCTCAATATCATTTGGCCACTAAATGGCTACAGCTTGTGTTCACGGTGTCGTTATTATTCACCTAAGAACAAAATATTGCAGGGGAATTAAATGTTTGTGTGGTGAATGGATGGCATAGATAGATGGTGTATGTATATCAATAAACCTTCGGACGCTGATATGTATTTCTGTCATTGTATAAAGTCATTTTAATATTATGATTTTTTTTTACTATGTGCCCAGCCAGTACACGATGTCAGAAGGACATTATTACAATGTTGTTTTTATATTTTGACGTCGCAAAAACGTCCAAATGACGTCGTTCCATCGTCGTGTGCCGGCTGTTGGTAAAGTGTTACTATTGCAGTTACGTGTAAAAGTTCGGTCTACTCCCCTTTAACGAGAGACTGGACTGAAAAGTTGGTTCTGTGTGACCATGTTTTACAAGTGAATATTTTCAGGTTTTCTAGACGAAAACAGAATTTGACTGACGCAAAATTTGTTGGTCGATCGCTTCAAAAATGTTTTATTAAATACACGCTTTGTATACAATTCCATGTGGCAAACACACGCTTTTAAATACGTCTAAAAGACGTCTTATTTTGGTCTAAAATGTCTGTTTTGTATATATATTTAGACGTCGAATAGACATCTTTGAAACATCACAGTATACCTGTAATAAATGAGACCTTGGATAAGTGGGACTTTTGTGGTCAAACTGCGTTTAATTGGGACATTCTTTTTGCTCCCTTGAAAGTCCCACTTAACTCCTGTTATACTTCATTTCAATTTTTGTGGTATTATTTATACGTAGGGATATGTAATATTTATTTCCTATAATAAACGTATAACGAATGTTTTTAAAAAATCACGACGTGTGAACACTAGTTGACTTGTTTAATATTTTACAGACTCCGATCGGTATAGGGGTTAAAAACGTTTATTCATTCGTCACATTACTCACGTGACTCAAACAAAACGTTTATAAAATTTATTATCGTTTGAGTTTCCGATGACGTAAATGCATCACCCAGCCGGCACCACTTCGTCACGACGACCTCTCAATGACGACGTTTCTTATCGCTTCTTACCACCTCGTTATCGTCACCAACTCTCAAAGAGCGTCTTGAATTTGGATGAGGGGGAGGAGGGGGAGGTGATTGTTCAATTCTCTCCGTAAGAGATACAGCAAACTAAAATACAGCAAAGGGATACAGCAAACTGAAAAATCTTCTAAAATCTAGTTTTGTAAAAAAGAAAAGAAAAGTTGGCATTGAACAGCAATGTTTACAATCTAATCCATTATTCCGCAAAAAAAAAACAATTTTTTTTTATGTCAGGGAGAAATTAATTTTAACAACGTCATTCAAATTTGAGAAAGTGATATACAAGATTCTTTTTATAAGCAACTCGTTTATAAGCAACCGAACATGGGCAAAATTGAGAAAGATCATTTACGAATTTTTAGTTCGGAACGAATATAAAAATAAGAAGGCCAACAAATTTAATATTGTTTCCTTAAAGATAATAAAAATGCTTTTAAAATCTATTAATATACAACAAAATAAAATTTTAAAAGCTTTCTTGTGTTAGAGTTAAGCTTTAAATTGAACGAATAAAATTAAACAACCACTTTTATCTCACTTTTTAATCTGAGATTGTTGTACTATACTAGAATACCTAAAATATTTGACATTAAAAACAGGCAATATTATATTAAAATAGAAGATAATGAAAAGCCCAAAATAAAACGGAAAAGCTATAATATTAAAATAATACAGAAAGCCATAATGGCAGTCGAGTTCTAAATCAATAAAGACAGAGAGGGGAGTGGTACAATCATGTTATTTAAACTTATCCTCTGCGAGGTTTCTATGCGGTAGAATTTGGAGTGTTGCTGTACTTTTTAGAAGCTGAAAACAAAAACATTATTAACACAAAAACTCTCATGAAAAAGCGAAAAGTGTTATAATTATAAACTTTCTTTCAATCTTTCTTTTTTATTTTTGTCAATACTGTATTTGTAAGTTATGGAAAAAGAGATAAATAATTTCATTATTTAGAGGCAGATCTAGAATGTAGCAACTACATGCGTAGGAGAGCAAAAATACAGTGATGACAATGAGAAATAGTACAAGATGATTTTATTTTCACTCTCCTTCG